>PVJC01001563.1:0-91387 GCA_004026665.1 Murina feae
GGGTCCCAGACTGTGAGAGGGCACAGGCCGGGCTGAGGGACCTCTCGAGTGCACAAATTTTTGTGCACCGGGCCCCTAGTGTGTGTGTGTGTGTGTGTGTGTGTGTGTGTGTGTGTGTGTATAATTTTAGAGAGGAAGGGGGAGGGAGAGAGAGATAGAAACATCAATGATGAGAGAGAATCATCAATCAGTTGCCTCCTGCACACCCTGCACTGGGGATCGAGCATGCAACCTGAACATGTGCTCTTGACTGGAATCAAACCTGGGACCCTGCAGTCTGCAGACCAATGCTCTATCTACCCACTGAGCCAAACCATCTAAGCTAGGCTATTTCTTTATCAGCACACTTTACTGAATCACCATTATGAGTGATGTTCCTGACAATCTGCATGCAGAAGTTCCCTCGATGCTTGTCAGGCTTAGATTCTACTGGATTGGTCTCCCAGAGCACAGCTGGCCCTGACTTCACCACATTGAATGCTTCCCAGGCATGGTTACCACCCATCTTGAGTTCCTGTATTTCTCCAGACAAGGGGAAGAATGGCCCATCTCTCAGGTCAGCAAGTGCTGCTCCCAACATCCTTCCTGGTCACAAGGTGGAATGCCTTCTGCTCAAAGCTGTTGATGACCTCACCCACCAGGCCATATCACATGCCCTCTAGCGTGATGACTGGGAAGGTACCTGAAGGTTGGCGATGGTTTAGAAGCTGGTGGGGGGTGAGCAGTGATTGTGCTGTGGGACTGGGGATGCCCATTTCTTCCTTATTCACTGCTGTATCTCCAAACCTGGCATGTGGTAGTTGATTTTAAAAAATGTTTGCCAATAATTAAAGGTATCTCTGGAGACTTTAGATGGGAAAGTTTTTGGAATATTTGGACCAATCTCAACGAGAATCAGAGGGCCATGTTTCACATATTCACCCATGGAGTCTGCATTGCAAGAGGAAGACAGACGGGTGTGAGTTCCATATCCCTGTCCCGTCACTAGAGCAAAGCTTTCCTCCCTGACCCTGAGCAGCACAGAGATGCAGAGAGATGGCCCATTCCCACCCCACACTGCTCTGTGTTGCTCACATCCTCTGTCTCCACAGGCTACCTGGCTGGGCCCACACCCTACAGGAATCCAATGGCCTGCTTCATGTTTTCCAGACTAGAGGAGGGTCCTGGGCACCCCTTGCCCCTCTGCTATAGCCAGATGAAGCTTCAACTGGGCCTGGAGCCAGAGAGATAAGAAGACCCAGTCACTCAATTTCCCACACACTTGACACTCAGTTCCCAATGCAGAAAAAGCAAATCACCTTCCACTCTTGAGATACCAGGAAGTCACAGCATCTCAGGGACACAGGGACTTTAAGAGCGCACCCAGTCTGACCTTCCTCTCCTCTGCTTCCCAACCATTGTGCAAAAGGGGAAACCAGGGCACAGAGGCAGATAAAGACTGGATTAGGCCCACTCTGAGAGTCAGTAAGATTGTTGGGCCATATACCCGGTTCTCCTGCTTCCTGGCTTCACATTTTTTCCAAGCCCCAAATTGAATATTTAGCTAAGAAGTCATATCTGCACCCCTGTGGGACCTTCTGCAACCTCCCTCATACCTTCTATGACAGGGAGCCCAGCACCTCTAGGCAATCTAGATAACTCTCAGCATTAGGCAGGCCTTCTCTACCTAACTCACTACCCTCTGCGAACTCATAGGGCCTGGGGAGATTGTTGTGGAAAGAAAATGTAGAGAATATTGAATTCCTTGGACTTCTCCGCAACATAGGGAACAGGCTGGCAGCCAGCTTCCCTGCAAGAAAAACCATGAATTGGGGCAGAAATGGAATGGAAGGAGTACCCCTTAGGACCACATTTCCTAGATGGTGGGGGAAGGGCCACAGGTCAAACACTTGCCATTTGAAGGGTTGGGAGTTCTATGGGATGACTTGTAAAGGTGGCCAAACTTGTGACCCCCACAAATCTTCAGTAAAGTGACACACACAGCAACATTCCCAGGGATTGCATTCCTGTAGGAAAAGGAGAGGGGCAAGGCTTTGTGTGGGGGCCTGATGGTTTGACATGCATGAAAGAGGCTGAACTCTCACGAGCAGTGCTGAGAAGCATGACAAATAACTGTGGAGCAGCCAGAGCCTCAGACCCAGTTTCCCCCAAATCTCCAGGAGCATGGAAGTCCCAGGAGGCATTCAAACAACATACGGAAGTGTTCTGTGCCATTCATGCATCTATTCCTTCATTTGATAGGCATTTATTGAGTGCTGACAATGAACATTAGGCACCGGGGATACTATTATGAACAAACCAGACTTGGCATCTTGGATGCTCGGTCCTACATTTTTAGCTAATAGCTCTTCAATGGATGTCCCACCTCCCCACAGAGTTTGCAAGTCTCTGAATGGCTGGAGCTTGTCTCTGGTTCTTCCCCATCACACACCTCTCACCTGAGTCTCTAGTGATCAGTTTAGAGATTCATGGGTAGGTTCGGTTTCATCAGCATGATTCATTGGTCAGGCATTTAATCTGTTAAACATACCAGTGGCCCAATTCTTCTGTGCTCTCAATCCCTGGAACTGAATAGGTTCAACCCAAGGTCATCAAGTCTAACCCTCTGCCTCCAGACCAGGCAAACACCTAAGTTAGGCCAATAGGAGGGGCTAGCACCGAGTAAGAAGAGACTGGGAGGTAGGAGGTTTGGGTTTGAGCTGCATTCTCCCTCCTGCCCACTGTGTGGTTAGCAAGAATGGGGATGTCCAGTGGCAGCGATTTGGAAACCCTTTCTCTCACACAATCCTCTCAATAAATTGTTAGTTCCCCACTTCACAGAGGGAGACACTGAGGCTTGAGGAAGTTGAGTAGCTCGCCCAAGGTCCCAGAGCTGATGAGTGGTGGCGCCAGGATTTGAGGCCAGGTCTGCCTGGTTCTGGGGGCCTCCTTCCTTCCATAACAGTGTCCCTGGGGCACAGACTCTGAGTGCCGCTGTGTTGTCTCCAACTGACAGGAGCACCAGAGCAGAGCTGATTCATGAACTGATGGCTCGAGCCTCCTTGCATCTCCGCCTAATGAATCTGCCGGCTCTTCCACCCCAGCACCACTGGCCACTGACCAAGGAGAGGACAAGAAGGCAGGATGAAAGTTGGGGGTGGTCAGAGGAGACAGAGCAGAGGCAGACGGGGAGGTCTCAGAGCATCCATCACCAGGGTCAGTTCCCCCTGGGATCTGAGCTGCTGTCTGATCTGTCCAGGAACCGAGTTCCCATCCAAAAGTCAGCCCGCCTGACAACCTGTCAGTCACTCCCCGGGGTGAGTGCCTTCCCAGGCTCCCACGGCCTCAGGCCTGCTGGGACCCAAGCAAATGGGCCAAGCATAGCTGGGCTCTGACAGCGAGGAGAAGCAGCCACTCAGACGCCAACACAGATGGACCCATGTCTGAGGGATCAGCCAGATTTGCCTCTTGCTTTTTGGGCCCATTCACTGAGCCCTTTGTCCCAACCCTAAATTCCTTAAGCTCCTTTGCAAAGCCTTCCTGGGTTTTCCTGGGTTTATGAGGTGTGACTTCTTGTCCAGCCTGTCTCCCTCTTCTCTCCATCTTCCTTACTTCGGTGTGAGCCAGAGCTCATGCCCTCGATGTATGATCAGGTTTAATTCTGCTTGGCTGGACATGTGTGATTACCACACATCCTTCCCTGTCACACCCCATTGCTTCCCAGAACACCTGGGACCAGGAAGAAAGGGGGTAGGAGGGACCTGGGCCAACCAGATGGGGTCACATTGCAGATGGGACCCAGAGAGAAGGGTGACCATTCCAATTACAGACTCTGCCCAATCCAAGTATGGGGGGGTGGGCAAGGAGGCTGTTGTGACGTACTTTTGGACTGGCTATGTCTCAACAAACATTCAATGAAGCCTGTCTTGTGTGGGAGCCATGCTGGGCCCCGGTCATAGAGAAGGACCAGATATAGCCCAGCTCCTGAAAGGTTTCTAGATGGGTGGGGACAACAGCTCAGCAAACAGTTAATTAAAACCAGTTAATTGCTCTCAGAGGGGCCTAGTAGGCTCAGGGTAGAAGAAAGGACTAAGGAAGAGGCAAATTAGCTTTGTATAAAGAGCTAAGACTCTGGACTCAGACAGAGCTGAATTCCGGCAACATCCTGCCATTGTTCACTGACTTCTCTAAGTTCTGGTGACATATCTGTAAACTGGGTGATCACAGCCTTGTTCCAAGGCTTGGACAGTCACATGTTTTTAGTACAATGCCCTGCAGGTGGTCAGGTGGAAGCCTGGATGGCTTCCTGGAGGAGGCAGTTCTTAAAGGATGACTAGGAGCTGCCCAAACTACTCAGGCAGCAGGAGGGCATCTGACCGTTTAGGAATGTTAGCTGAAGATACTTTAGAATCAGTCCAGGCAACATGTTTTCTGAGAAGCTGGGTCCTGTCCCCATGTTCTCTATAGCATGGTCCTGTCTGTCACCGACACTAGGCTGTAAGTTGTTGGGTATCCACGGTGACTGTTGCTAATGGCACTCAGTGAGTATGCATCAGAGCAATTAAAGAATGCTTTTGCAGAGTGAGATACAGGAGAAAAGGATATGAAGAGAAGAAACAGAAGGCAACTAATATCTTAACCTCCACTTTCTGATCAGGTTTCATTCTCCCCAAAGACTGCTACGTATTTTATGCTCTCCTTTTTGCAGATAAGGAACTGAAAGCTCGTAGAAGCCGAGTGACTTGCTAGAGAGCAGGCAGCTGGAAAGTAGCAGCCCCACGCTTCCATGTCCCATTCATGGGTCTGCAGGGCGCTTTCATCATCCTGGGCTAGCTCCAGTTGGCCTAAGGATATTTGGCCAGAGCCTCAGGACCCAAAGGGCAGCCCCTCCCCACCCATCCTCTACTCCATCCCAGCTGTGCAAACAGACTCCAGCTGGCAGGTTCCACAGAGGATGGGGGAGGGTCTGCAGGTCTGACAGGTCAGGGTGAGTTGGGCTTTCCTGAGAACAACTCCCATCCCAAGGTGGCCTAGAATGCATCCTTCCACAGGCTCTGGAGAGGAGCTGAGAGCCTGGCTGGCTGCTGGCAAACTCCAGGTGCTGTGATCTCAGCCAATAGGCTGACTTTAAAAGTAACTCTGCCCCAGCTCCCTGCTCCAAAGTAACAGGGCCCTCCCTGGTCAGCTCTGCACTGACTGGACTCCATGCAAACCCCTGGGTCTTGCTGCAGGCCCCTGGAGTAGGTGGCATCAGAGGCCCTGTGCTTCCCGCTGCATCGTCATGCTCCTCGTGGCCACGGGAGGGACAGAATGCTGGGCAGCCCCACTGGCTGGCTCACTCTGCCTGACTGTGCCCTTTTAATCTATTCTCTCTCTGCCTCAGTCTTACTTTTCATGGAATCATCTTCATCTCCCCTCTTTCCTCCCTCCAGAGCCCATGCAAGGCCAGATGTTGTTATCCCAAGGGTCCTGTCACCAGTGCTCAGCAACCCCAGGCAGGAAATGAGGGCTGGAGATAAGACCCCTGCAGACAGCACTGTGCAGGGTGTCCACTGCTGACACCCACATCACAACTTCTTCCTCGCCTGACACTGCAGAGTGTGAGCGCCCTTGATCTTGTTTCTGAAGGATCAGATAATCCACTTCTTGGAGGGCATGGGCATGAAGATGGATCCCTTTGCAATAAGACAAACCAGGACACTCAGCAGTGGGAGGCACATGCACATCCCTCCACACTGGGCTCTCACAAGCTGGCAGTCTTGCACACAACACCTCAGAGAGTGCCCAAGGCTGACATCAGCATAAATGGAAGCATAACCTTGTGTGCCGATCCCTACCACCCCTCCCCTGAGGTTGCCTATAACTTCTCAATTTTAAGATCAGGCAGCTGGTGAGTCAGAGAAGCATCATCCACAGGGGACCTTCCCAGCTCAAGAAACATACCTATCTCTCCTACGAGTAGAGTCCGAGGAGGCAGCCAGTCCAAGACACACCCTAGAATTCACCAAGATTTCCTCAACCACTTAATAGACAGACGTTCAATGCCCACCTTCTATGTGCTAGACCTTTGGGATGGGGATGGGGAAGCAGAGGAACCAAAAAAGTTTGGAGTCAGAAAACATTGGCCTGTTGTGTCATCTCATGTCAGACTAAGATGCAACCAACATTTCTTGTGTACCAACCTGTGTTGGCCATATTCACAGAAATGATTTTATTTCATTCAATTCTCTATATGATAGATGCAAAAATGGGAACCCAGAAAATGTGACATTTGTCCAAAGTGACAATTACTACCTCCATTTGCTCCTATGTAAAATGGGTTCATAGCAGTACCCACATCATAGGATTGTTATGAGGATAAATGAGTTAAATTATGTAAAGTGGTCAATAAATGTTACTCATAGTTGAAGTGGCCTGTTCTAAATTCTGTCCATAGGAACAGCAGAAACTGAATTCAAATAACTCAAACCTTGTTTTTTTTCCTCCTCCCACACCAAGCCTCTTTTCCATTTTGCTTTTCTATAAATACCTTCAACAGAGAGCTACTAGGTATGAGGCATTGATTAGGAAGGGCAGTGGAGCAACTCTGATGTGCAAAGCCCTCTGTAAACTGGCCTGCCCCCTTCCGAGGCTCATCTCCTCTCCTCCACGTAGCAAAGGCTTTTCTTGGTCATGCTGAACAGTAACTACTTCTCTACAGAGTGGACCTGGTCCTCCTGCTTACAGGTGTTTGTCCAGATTTAAGACTTGCAATCTCTTTTACGGGCCACTGGAATCCCAGGACTGCACCCAGGGGTCCTTCTGCTGAGATGTATCTTCAGATCAATGTGATGTAAGAAAGATCAGCTGACTTTTAAGTCAGAACTATGGCACTAAGTTCCTATCTGCCATTTCGACTGTGTGACTTCAAACAAGTTACTTAACCTCCCTGAATCCAAGTGTACTTCTCTGAAAAGTGTGTGTAGTAATCTTCATATGGATTGTGTTAAATGAAAGATTGTGTAGTGAGTACTCTTCTCCTTCAAGTTTTCAATTCACTCAAACAAACTACATGAAGAGGCACATTCATTCTCTTTCATAAGCTTTTTTATGACCTTTTATGACCACTATATGTGAAATCCAGTTTCAGAAGGCATAAATTTAGCACCAACCAAGATATTTTGTCATTTTGAATTTCATCTCAAAGTGGCTGATGACTTGCTCAGAGAGTCTCAAATCCCAGGGCAACGACCCCTGAACCTTATTGAGAATTCTGCTTGATCTTGTCTTCAGCATGTAGCCACAACCATCTCCACAAGACCCCTCTTCAAGTTAAATTACAACTGTGCTGTCATGTAGTGTGTATTGTGAGGTCCTTGGAGACAGAGTTTGATTTATCACAGAACCTAAGGAAGCATCCGTTAAATCTTGGAATGAATGGACCACCCTGCATTTTGGCCATGCATCCTCCCAGCCACCCAATTGCCCCCTCTGTCTTGTACAGGGAATTCCCCCTTCAAAGATGACAACCTCCGCCTTCTTTGCCCCCTTGCATTCTTCCTTCTGGGATCCTTCTAGCAGGTTCGTCACTCTCACTGAGATCCTCTGCCTTCCCATTGATTCTAGTACACTGACTTGTACTCCCATCCAAGCAGGGACTCACACCTTCATGCAGGTGGAAGTTAGGGCTGGCACCTCAGAAGGAACAATGTCCCAGGGTCCTCAGCTGGAGGTCTTTAAGGACATCTGGATGAAACATCAGTTGCTCTCTCAGCCTTTCAAGCCCCAGGATGCGAAATCTGAGCCAACGCAGATAAGGAAGCTAGATTTTCATGTGCACATTTGGTGCAGGGGGAGGGGAAGCTGGGGAAAGGCCGAATCTCACTTAGCCCAGAAAGCCTTTCTTATCTACAAGTTCTTTGAAGTTGGGGAGCTCTTAGAGACTGGCAGCCAAGTCCCCATCGGTTCTCAGCTGGAGAGGCCGGGCCCAGTCCTGGAGTCATTCTGGGTCTCAGATGCTCAAAGTCATTCATTCACTCTTTAGTGCGTCTGAGCCTAGCCAGTGCTAGGCTCTGTGCTAAAGGCCAAGGAGGCTGAGATGAATCAGACCCACATGCTTATTTGCAACCACAAAAGCTCTCAGATTGCTCTCTGCCTAAGAAGGGATGGGGGCATGAAAACAGAGACAGTGTGCCGAGTGCTTACAATCTTGGGCTCTGGTCTGGAATTTGCTGCCTAAATGCACTCTAATGTCTCAGCAGGCATCGGAGTCTCAAATCCCTGCTCATACATCTCCCAAGATGGGGAAATCACTCCCCTCTCCCCTCTTCCCCATCTAGCAGCCTGTCACAGCACCCAGCCATCTGGCTGGCAGGTTGTTTCCCTGGAGCTGAAACAACCTGTCTCATGTGTTCCTCTTACTTGTCCTAACTTTGCCCCCGGGGCTGCCAGACCGCTGGGGCTGCACCTGTCCCAGGACTTCCCTGAAGAGAATTCAAGGCAATGTCAGCTTCCCACAAAGCTCAGTTCCTAAAGATTGTTTTGGTGCAAAAGGCCACTCTAGCAGCAGTGAGCAGGACACGAGAGACCATGGTGGGCTAGAGCCCAGAAGGCCAGAAAATGCCACATAAGAAATGATTCTCCTGAGCCAGGCATGAGCCAGGCTGGGACAAACCAGAGGCCACTGGAAGGGAAACTCAATAGGAGGTCGTGCTGGGCGCTGGGAGAAGAAAGCTGACTTAGAGACCTGGCTTTAGGGAGCACCCCAGCTACTGAAAAGCCTTAATGCCCTCCACACCTACCCCTCCCCACCCCCCCTTAGGCCAACAGGGGAGACAAGACCAGTGAAAAGGAGAAAACAGAAATAGGAGAAGCTTTCCATCTCCCAGCCCCGGCCCAATCCTAGCTCCTTCAGCTCCTCCTTCCTAAAGCATCTCTTCTCAGGCTGAGAAAGTTCCTGCCTTTATAGCTGGAGGACAAGGGTGGTACCTGGTTCATTTCAGTCCCATCTCAGACCCACATGTCCCTGCGCCTGCTCAGGGCCTGCACCTGGCAAAGTCTCTGTACATGTGCACTGAACAAAACATCACACAGGCATGTGATTGTTGTAACTGGCACAGAAGCTGCGTGTCTAAGGAGTAGGAGTCGGCCAACTTTAGGGTCAGGAGACCCAGTTCTCAGCCCTGGCTCTACCGCTGACTTAGTTTGCTCAAGAGTGACCTTGAGTGGGTCTTTTTCCTTCCAGGGGACTCAATTTCTCAATCTAGGAGGGCCACACAAGATAGCTCTAAGGCCTACTGAGCCATAAAACATCCCATGATCGTCCAGGAGGGCCCTCCACATTTCTTTAGAACATTGTACCGGGAACACCTGAGAAGACCACCATCTCCTTTCTCCCAGGGCACCTCCATCCCCCCACCAGACTATTTCTGAGCCCTGGGAACCAAGAAGGAATGTGTCCAACTGTAAGCTCAGCCAAATCAAGCCAAGTCACCTTTGCTATTTAAAACCTCTCTCTCTGCAGCAGTCTGTGGAAGCTGGGAGGAGAAGCAAATCCCTACTCATTTAGGAGTACACTTTGTGGTGGCTTTAAATTCCCCAGGATTAAGAGACCTCAGCACCAGCTTCCCACTGCCCTTTTCTCTAAATTCTCCCCTGAGGCCACTGGGCTGACTGGAATGTTCAGCCATGCTCAGCCCACTCCCTGGGTGACCAGGCAGGATAAGCAGCCTCTCTGGGGACACTGCTAGCTATTGTGTGTCCCAGAACGAATCCATGTTGACAATTCTGGCCTAGCATTTCCAAGGGGCTTGAATTCCACAGCCCAGAAGGCCCAGATCCTCCAAGGGTCAGGGTAGCTGGGGATAGAGTTGGCCAAGACTGGAGCCAATTGCTCTGGCCGGCTTGGCTCAGTGGATAGAGCATCGGCCTGCAGACTGAAGGGTCCCAGGTTCAATTCCGGCCAAGGGCACATGCCTGGGTTGCAGGCTTGATTCCCAGTGGGGGGCGTGCAGGAGGTGGCCAATCAATGATTCTCTCTCATCATTGATGTTTCTATCTCTCCTTCTCCCTTCTTCTCCGAAATCAATCAATAAATATTTTTTTAAAAAAGACTGGAGCCAATTGAGGATGTCTGGTGGGGTCTAGTGACGCAAGCTCTTGAGCCCTCTCATGTTCCAGGCAGAGGAAACCCTCAGCATAGTGTCAAGAACCCCGTTGTACAAATGGGAAAGTGAGGGACGGAGAGAGCACAGCACTCACCCAAAGTTGCATGTCCCAGACTGACACTTGGGATGCTGAGATAAATTTGCATTCATTTAACAAACATTTATAGAAAACTGACTATGTCCCAGCCACTGTTCTAAGCACTTGATAAATATCACCTTATTTTATCCTCCTAAGAACCCTGAAGGTAGGTTTTCTTATCTCTAATTTACAGGTGAAAAGGCTGAAACTCCAAGAGATGAAATCATACAGCTAATGTGATGCATTTAGTTGAAGCCGGGTCTGCCCCGTATCCCTTCTCTGCTCTGTTTGTTCGTTCAATTAGAGGAAAGAGACGTCCAAGTACAATGCAGCATCGGCCATGGGGGATCAAGGCTCGAGAGCGCACAGGTCAACGGGCTAACTCTGAGGGTGACAGGCTGGGAGATGTCCCCAACCACAGACCTTCCCTGCAGACTCACCCCTGCCCCAGCATGGCCGAGATGCACTCCTCCAGAGAAGCCCATTCACTTTGCCTTTCATGTGACTTGTGCCCCTGAGGTTGTGCATTGCAGCAGCCCAGGCCTCACCTGCACAGGTGGCTGTCAGTCAGGCATGAGCCTCAGCCATTCAGCCAGGGCTGCTGTCTCAGGGTGAAGACTCCTCAGCTCAAAGGGGAGGCCTTGCCAGCCCCAGAGGTAACATGCACCAGCTGCTGCGCAGCCCCACCAGTTCTGCAAGATCACATGGAGGGCAGCCTCTGTCCTATGTCTAGACAGGCTGAGAATGGGCTCGGCATCTTGGGAGAAGTTTCCTGAATTCCTTCCACCTTTGGGAATGGAAACTGAGCTAAGAGGAAATTTGTTCTAATTATAAAGAAATAAGGAGAATAGAACAAGAGCTCCTCAAGGTTGAACTCCTCTGGAGGGCTCTTCCTACACTCTCCGTTGTTCATCTCCAGTGAGAAAGCCCAGAGCATCAACTCTGTGGCAGTTCCTGGCTGGGCTCTGGGCAGAGAGGGTTAAACTGGGGCCCGGCCCTGCCCTGCCCTGCCTGTCAGGAGTGCCCATCTAATGGAGTCATAAACAGTGAACCCGTGAGTCAGTCCACGATGGCACAGGTGCTGTCAGCAAGGAATGTGGAGCCCCAGCCCAGCCTGGAGGTCAGGGGAGCCTCCAGACACAGTGCAGGTTGAGATTCTCTTCCCTCTCTCCTCCCACTGCAGGGCCCAGCTGAAATGTCACTCCTTCAGGAAATCTGATTCCTTCAGGACACTCTGATGGTCAATGCTTCCATTCCACAAATACTGACTGAGAACAGGACAGTGAGCAAGAGAGGCGAGTTGCACACTTGTGGAGCTTATGGCTGCTCCCTTCTGTAAGAAGTCTTTGCACACGTTTCACCCGGCAAACCACCTCAGAGGGGGTGTACCTGTATGTGTGTGTGTGCATGTGTATGTGTTTTCTTGCTCTTAAGCGTTTCCCAAGTTTCTTTCAAAAAGTAGTCAAGCATGATGATGAAAAATCTAGCCTCTGGCATCAGACATGCACATTAGAATCCCAAATTTGCCCCTGTGTAACCTTGAGCAAGCTACTTAGCCTCTTTGAGTCTCAGTTCTATTGTCAAATTGGTGCAATGATAGTAACTTGAGAAGGCTGTGTGGATTAAATAAAGTAATCCATGTTAATTGCTTAGCCCAGCGCTTGGCTGTTACTGTCTTTGTGAATAAGGAGAGCCTCTACTGGCAGACCTGATGGCCCACAGCGTGTCAGACAGTCCCTGTACTTGGAAGGCACTTTACAAATGCCTGGTGCTTGACTGCTCTTTGGCAGAGAATAGAGAGTAGATATATGTGGCCTTAGTTTTTTTGTGTGTGGTAAAATACACATAACAAACTTTGCCATTTTAACCATTCTTCAGTGAACAATTCAATGGAATTAAATACATTCACAATGTTGTGCAACCACTATTCATTTATAGAACTTTTACATCATCCCAAACAGAAACTCTGTGCCCATTAAACAATAACCCTCCCCCTTTCCCCTTCCCCCAACCTCTGGTAACTACTATTCTGCTTTCTGTCTCTGTGCCCATTCCAGGCACTTCATATAAGTGGACTCACGCAGTATTTGTCCTTTCCTTCTGACTTATTTCACTCAGCATCTTGTTTTGAAGGTTCATCATGTCGTAGCATGTGTCAGAATTCTTTTCCTTTTTAAGGCTGAATAATACCATTGTCTGTACAAATCACACTTTATTCATCCATTCATCTGATGATGCATAGCTGGTTGCTTCCACCTTTTGGTTGTTAGGCTGCAATGAGCATAGGTACACAAGTGTTCAAGTCCCTGCTTTCGATGCTTTTGGGTATATTCTGACAAGTGGACTTGCTGGCTCATATAGTAATTCTACATCTAATTTTTTGAGGCACTGCCATACTGTTTCCCACAGCAGCCATTCCTTTTACATTCCCAGCAGTGCCATATGGTCTTGAAGTTGGAGTTAAAAGAGTGTAAGATGGACTCACAGGGTACCTGGCACCCTTCTGCAGATGCCTTCCCCAGAACAGTAGACACAGAGTGGTGGCAAACTGGGGCAAGCCCAAAGGAGATGCTTCGAGTGGGGAGGAGACCGCAGCAACACTGAGGAGTGTGTGGTCTGGCGAGAGGGGCCTTGGAGGTGTGATGGCTGTTGTGTGTTCTGTGTCCCCCATGCTGCCTGGGGGCAGAATGAGTAGCCCCAGGGTCACAGTGAGTCCAGACAGGGGGATCCACAGAGACTAGATTCATCACAATATGAGAAAGACTTTCAGAGAATCAGAGCTTTCCAGCAATGTGAGTGGGAGCTTTCCGTCACTGGAGATGTGCAAGGAGTGAAGAATGACCCTTTGAAAGAAGCCAAAGGTCATTCGAGTTTGGACTGCATAGCCTCTTTGAGCCTGTAGAACAGTGGGTCCTGAAAGTTTGTGATTGAAAGATTCGGTGGCTGGATTTCATCTGAGCCCATTTGCAGGCAAAGACTGTAACTTGCTATTCCTGCCCGTCCAGATGAATTCTACTCCAACTTCCCTGAGACCCCCTATTGGTATTGGCACAGACACTGCTCAGCCCAAGCAGGGGTGTGCTTCACTTCTATTTGCCAATGAGGATATTATGTGACGCCTTAAATTCCTGTGGCTCCTGTCTACCTTTTCTATTAGAAATAATCTTGTGTGCATGTGAAGGGAGGCTTCAGGGAATGGCTTTGGAAATAGTGCGAAGAGTGAGGGAACAAGGTTCCCCTGTCTGTCCTGTTAGGACCTTCAGAGTCTGCTGTCACACTCCTCCCCCCCCCCCCCCCCCCCCCCCCCCCCCCCCCCCCCCCCCCCCCCCCCCCCACCACCACCATGGCCCCTCCCAGCCTCTTCCCTAGTCACAGAGCCAACCTTGTCTCCTCTGTTCAGCACTTAGTCTCCCTGCTCCAGCCATTCTCTGTCCCGCACTCTCTCTTTCCGACCGCTCAGTGTAAGCTCTTGGCCGAGCCTATTCTTGGGCTACCATCTCTGCCTCTCTCTCCCTACAGAAACCACAAACCCTGCCATCTTTTTATGGTTAATCCAGGGTTCCCTTCCTATAGGAAGCCCACAAAGAACTTCTCCCATAGGCTTTGTGTGCTGGGGCACCACTTAAGACATATTCATCGAGGTTTCTTTATTAAGTACCAACTCAGCCCCTGGACTGTTTTATAACCTGGGACACATCAATCAACTGAGGCAACATCTCTGCTATCATCGAACTTCTGATGCAGCAGAAGACATGGAAAAAAAACACAGAACAAATACATACATAAAATCACTGTTAGAAGCATGATTATAAATACAATAAAACTGGGGGATAATGGAGGCTGCTTTAGACAGAAGGCCAGGGGAGACCTCTCCAAGAAGTGATATTTGAGCCAATACCTGAATTATGAAAACTGCCAATCACAAGAGGATCTGGGAGGATGGGGTAAGGGGAGACAACCAGGGACATAAGAAGGCAAAGTTCTCTGAACGAGTTTGGTTTGTTCAAGGAGATCACTGTGGCTGGAACATGGGAAACAAGGCAGAGAGAGTGGATGATGTGACAGTGGAGAGACAGGCAGAGGAGATGAGGCTTGCCACGTGAAGCCATTTGAGGGTTTTCAGCACAGAAGTGCTAGGATCTGACTTATGATGTAAAAGATCACCCTGCTGCTTCATAGAGAATAGCTTGTAATGGGAGAAGGTGCAAAGCAGGGAGATCAATTAGGAGCCTACTGAAGTAGACTAGGTAAGGGCGACAGTGGCTTGGACCTGGGAGACAGCGGTGTAGATGGTAGAGAGGGTCAAGTTTGAGATATACTTTGGGGGTCCAACTACCTAAGGATGGGGAGAAGGAAGACCTGCCAGAGAAGGTGACACTTCTCTGGGATGCAGAGGAAGATGAGAAGTCCTCCAGGTAAAGAGAAAAGATCTTTATAGGCAGTTTTGAAAAAAGATCCAGGGCCATCCAATGGGTGGTGTGTCCTCAGTGCAATGGCCCAGGATGGCGTGTACCGGTGAGTTTCTAGAGATGACCAATAAGAGGTAGGGCGGACAAGTACATAAAGGTTTTAAGCATCATGGGAAGGATTTAGCCTCTATTTCTTGTAGGTGACAGGAGACACTGAAGGTGCTAGCACGTAAGAGCTGTATTATATATGTTTATATAAGGGTCATCTGTGGGAGCCCAGTACTGATAGCTGTGGACACTGCTTTCACAGATATTTCCTAGGACCCTGTTGAAACAGTCTAATGTTTAAAAGCTATAGATTATCCTCTCCCCGAGCCAAAGGCAAGTCTGTGCCAGGAGGAGCTCTGTTCTAGGATACAGTCTGTCTATGAGTTCTCTGGGCATCTAGATACCTGGGGACAGAGCCAGGTGGCTACAGGCTGGTAGACACACAGCGGCTATGAATCCCTACCAACCTGCTTTGACCTTATTCACCTTAGCAGCTCATGGCCAGCCTCAGCCACAGATAGGCTAGGCCCAGTCCCATGTGCCTGTTGTACTACAAACGGAAGCTTCCAGACACAATACCTCATGGACTTTTATCACTTTCTTCTCCAAGGTTTTAGAGAGAGACTGATGTATTCACCCTAGGCATGGCTCAGTCTCCAAGAAGATATTTGACAGTATGCACATACCTTGCTCTGGGCCTCAGTTTGTCTGGAAAGTGAAAGGATTCAACTCAGAGACATGAAGTGTTTTCCAGCTCTGGAACCCTCTGACCTGCTTACTTTGCTTCCTTTCTACTCAGAATCCATTTGTCTTTCTGTGCTTCATGGAGGGGAACAAAGCCATAGTGTTTGGATGGAGCCCATTCCATGATTGGTCTCAGTAACCCAGTGCCCAGAGGCCCAGTCGGACTCCACTGATGAGAAAAACAGAAGCCTACAAGGATCTACTCTGCCCCTTGCGTTCTGAAAGCTCTTGCAAAGCCTGAATGCCCAGCGCGCACACTACAGAAAGCCGTCCTCCCTTTGAAACCTAAGAAAGTTGCAGAAGCAGGCACTTACCTGTCACATGTTTTTCATAATTTCCCTGGCACCTTCGCTAGTCATTGAAGCAGGTGTTGGCGGGCAGTGGGGCGAGCTCCAAGTCTGATGCGGACGTGCAGGGCCGCAGCTCCTGCCGAGGAAGAGAATCAGAGCCGAGATTACACAGGGCCCCTCCTGAGGGTATCCAGCCACAGGGTCTGCTCATGAATATCTGGGGGTACTGCTGACATCTAGCAGGCAAGCTGAGTTTCAGGAGGATAGAACAGATGTCAGACTGGAAAGTTGAGACAATGAGTATCTAAGGCCAGCCCTGGTGGTGTAAGGAATTACGGAGGAGATAGAAGACACTGAGCAACTCAGTACTGAGGCCATGATTTTTCGTGTAGTCAGGAAAATCATACTCCATCCCTTCTTTCCAACAGAGATCAATGTGTGCTGTGCCATCACCATGGGTATAGTGTGGTAGGACATGGTCCTTTTCTTCCAGAAATACAGACTAATGGGCATGGGCATTGTGGTTCCAACTGTACAGACTCAGAAGAAGGGGAGATGAGTCTGGACCTGGATGAGTACTAGGAAGGCTCCTTGGGGGTGGGACATGCACACAAAGGGCAATAAACAGCTCTGGAGCCCCAGTACGAAGAGCTTGGACTTTGGACCAAATGGGCGTGGTTTCAAGCTGACCCTGAGGCTTTGCTTCCTATCAGTAAGATGGGAAATGAGCTAAGGAGGAAACATGCCTGGTTCAAAGTGGGATCTCCTGACATGGTTGGTTGGGAGGGTGAAGGTAGGGATGAGAAAGAGTCTGGGAGAGAAAATCCCCAGCGTGGCTTCCTCCCCAGCTGTGCTTGGATCCCACTACCCCCATGGCCAAGGCTGGAGTAGGTAGGGTCTGCACCAGCACCCAGGTCCTGGTGGCCTGTTCGCCCTGAGCTTCCTGAGGCGCCAGTACATACAGCAGGCTTCTGTGGGCCCAGTGAATTTCCACAAGCCAGGAGGGCCCCACTCAAAGGCTCACACCTCTGGAACCTGAGATGTTGGCCAAGTTCAAGCCGTGGGAGGGGAAGGCAAGTGCTGCGTCGGCTGGATTTGATGGGGAAATGGGCCTCCAGGGTGGAAAAGAAAAATAAAGAGAAGGATTCCTGCTGTAGCTTGCTTGCACAGAGCTGCAGGTCTTAAGCCTCCCCCTCCCAGCTCCCCGCCCCAGGTTTTTGCTGGAGAACTAGTTTCAGGATCTGACCTAGCAAGGGCTTGCTTCCTCTAGGAAGCCTGCTTGGTTGGCCTGGTCCCCTGGGAGCTCTCACACCTCTAACCCTGTGTATCTAAGTGTGGCTTCACCCTCATATGCCAAGTAAAGTAAGTCCTCGCTTAACACCATCAATAGGTTCTTAGAAACTGTGACTTCAAGAGAAATGATGTATAACAAAACCAATTTTACCATAAGCTAATTGATATAAACAAGAGTTAAGTTTCCATATCCTATTTCTGTTCTCAGAAAACAAACTTCTAAATAGAGACCAAAAATGTTCCTAATATTAAACATTGAAGTAAATGTGAGCCATCCATACATTCAAGCAAGATTAATAAAAAACAAATAAGAAGATTATTTTCTAACCCACTTACTCCAGTTCAGGGTCAAGAGTGACCAGAGCCCATCCTGGCAGATCAGGGCACGAAGCAAGAGCCCACCCTGGACAGGACACCCTCCCATCGAAGGGACACTCAACACACAGTCCACTCAGCCTAGCACAATTCAGACACACCAACTCACCCAATGTACATATTTTGGGGAAGAAACCAGGATACCAGGAGAAAATCCGCACAGACATAGGGAGAAGGTGTGAACGCAACACAAGTCAACCATCAACATTGACCGCAAAGCCACATTGCTTCGGAAAGAAGAAAATGCTCTGCGTTTGGTGGGATCAGGAAAGCGTGGTGTATTATGAGCTTCTAAAACCAGGTGAAACCATTAATACTGATCACTACCAACAACAAGCAATTTGGACCACACTTTGATCGTGAAACAACCAGAATGGGCCAAAACACACGGCAAAGTAATTTTGCTTCATGATAACGCACCATCACACACTTCAAAAACAGTTAAAGACAAGTTAAAAGATCTTGCCAGGGAAGTATTAACCACCTGCTGTATTCACCAGACCTTGCTCCTTCAGATTACCACTTGTTCCAATCGATGGCACACGCACTTTCTGAGCAGCACCTCAAAACATATGAGGGAGTGGAAAATTGGGTCTCTGAATGGTTTGCCTCAAAACAAGGAAAGTTCTATGGGATGGTACCCACAAATTACCTGAAAGACGGGGGAAATGTGTAGCTAGCGATGGACATTACTTTGAATAAAGCACTTTTGATATTTCTCTTGAAATTATCTTGTTTTCTTTGATTATGAAATCTGCCATTATTAACTGGTACACCTAGTAAGACACCAACATCAGAACCTGGGATCTGAGTATCAAGATTAACTAAAGAGAGCCCAGCTGGAGTGGCTCAGTGGTTGAACATTGACCTGTGAACCTGAAGGTCACGCTTTGATTCCAGGTCAGGGCACGTGCCCAGGTTGCAGGCTTCATCCCGAGTGTGGGATGTGCAATGGATGATTCTCTCTCATCATTGCTGTTTCCATCTCTCCCTCCCTCTCCCTTCCCCTTGATAAAAAGAAAGAAAGAAAGAAAGAAAGAAAGAAAGAAAGAAAGAAAGAAAGAAAGAAAGAAAGAAAGAAAGAAAGAAAGAAAGAAAGAAAGAAAGAAAGATTAGGTAAAGACATGGTCCGGACGAATTCTGTCCAGGACTAAGCACACTGGAGTGGTATACACTGGTGTGCCACTGCACAGTGATGAATACTGCTGTGTCCATGTAGCCCTGAGGGGAGGCCCCTGGAAACTGTCAGGTGAGACACAGGTGAAGGAAAGAGGTGGCAGAGGGTTGGGGGGAGGACTTATAGATGAAATGCAATCAAAGTCTTCACTTGTCTGGAGGGGTGCGTCTCAAAATGTGGTCCCCGACCAGCAGACGCAGCATCACCTGGAAACTAGCAAGAAATGTACACTTTGCATGCCGCCCCTCCCAGACCAACCAAGTCAGAAACTTCGGTGGAGCCCAGTCAGGCATTTGAATAGGGCCTCCTGCTGATCCTGAAGCATGCTAGCGTTTGAGAACCACTGACCTGGAATTACTCCTGTTGTGATAATTGCTCCTCAGGAGAAACAGCCTTGCTCTCCCCTGCTGTGAACAGTGGCTCAGAGAGGACGTGCGCGCCATGCTGGGACTCACAGCGGATGAGCTGCAGAGCTGGGGCTCCCAACCCCAGTCATTCCCAAGCTTCTTGACGGGCCTTCGGGCAGAGCAGGGTACCCGAGGTACTGAGAGAGCTGCTTGCCTCCGCCCCAGAGAAAGCCTTAATTGGCTCATTAATAGCTGTGATTAGAGAGAATGGAGAAGCCTTTATCTTTGAAGTGCCCGGCTGTGCTAGAAGCTCCTGCAGGGAGCTTGCTGTGGCTAATTAAAGCTGAGCTGTGTTTCCTGTCAAGAGCCCAGAGTGTTAAGGGCTTCAAGAGAGAAAAATTAAGCTTCCATTTCCATTCAGGGGTAATGGATAGAACCAGCAGAATGAAGATGAGAAGAAGGAGCCTTTTCAAGGGGCAGGGCCCCTGGCGGAGGCGGAGCTCTGGGTCTCTTCTGAAGGTTGTGACCGAAGAGGTACCGCTGGCTTTCAGAGGCGGCGGGGCTCTCGCATTCCCACAGGGGTGACCCTGGGTCTGACATTGTCTTCATTCTCACGTTTTATGATTTTTGAGCCTTTCGGCCTGGCCTCTGACTGCACCTGCGCAGGCGTGGGAAGTGGAAGTGGTGAGGAAGGTCTAGCAGGATAGAGAGGAAAACGCAGAGAGAAGCCCTGGCTCCTTTACTGACGCTGACATCGCTGCCTCCTCCACATGCCCTCACCCAGGAAATAGGGTGATAATGACGATGCCCACCTGCAGAGTGTAGCTGAGATGTCAAGATAGCCAACGGGATGGGCAGTGAAATCATTAGAGTGGACCCCTGGGTGGCACCCTGCCTGCCCATCATGACTTCCAGCCAGCCAGCAAGTGGTGGTGTATGTGGAAAGGAAACAGACTGATTTGTGCTCCCTGCCCTGACCGCCTGCCTTTCTGCCTCTTCTTGGAGCTGATAGAAATAGCCTGTGCTACCCACCAACAGGGGCAACCGGAAACCCGCATCCTGAGCTTATAGTCAGTCATACCACGCCCTGGGCTGTCAGACACATCCACACACATTACTTTATTAATTTTCACAGCCCATATTCAGAGAGATTTACTCAAAGGTGGGGGAAATGAGGCCAGAGAGACTCAAAGAAGGAAAGTCATGAATCTCCCCATTGGTCTCAAATTTCAAGGATGAGCCAGACTTGAAACCCAGGACTTGCTGACCCCACACTCTCATGCTGCCTCCCCCAAACCACAGATATCCATTCATCCTCATGTCAGCCCTGCACTTGCTCTGCTTCATCAGGCAAGTGCTTCCTGCTGTGCCTGCTGGAGTTCTACCCACCCTTCAAGGTGCTACTCAGTTACAGTCTGCTCAGTCACATGCCAGACCTCTTTCCAGGAGGTTGATGCTTGCTATTTCTGTTGTAGTTGGAATTGGAGGAGTAGTGAGGATTGCAGCCTGCCTTCTTTTGGAAAGGACAGCAGGAGCTTTGTGGGATCCAGAATGGGATCCTTGAGGAAACAGAGCCTACAGTTCACTCATCTCTATGCTCCTCTACACCACCCAGCCACACAGCCTTGTTCAGAACCCTGGGCAAATAGGGACAGAGAGCAGAGGTAGCTACTAAAGTGTTCCTTCTCCAGGCCTGTTTCCTCACTGGGTGGTGGGTTCAAAAAGGCCATGGTATAAACCCTACATAACCCACCTGTCCTATTGTCTCTTTGACTTCATTTCTTATATTCAAGCAGCACTGGTCTCTTTGTTCTTCTTTTAAAACATCAGTCAGCCCCACCTCAGGGCCTTTGCACCTGCCATCTTCTCTACCCAGAACGGGTCTTTCTCCAGATTTCCCCATGGCTCCCCCCTTCAGTCTTTCAGATCTTCTCTTTCCTGACCACACTATTTAAAATCATGCCACCCTCCTCCCTCAATACTCTCTGCCTCCTTATTCTGCTTTATTTGCTTCTATTGCATTCATCAGATTCTTACATTTTGAAGAAATACTAGGCTTTCAGCTAGCTTCCTCTGACTTACATAGGGATCTGCTTTAAAAGTGCAGATACCTGGCTCCCAGGAGGCCAGCCAAATCAGGATCTCAAGGGAAGGGACTATTTGCACTTTATAAAATCTCTCTACGTATTTCTGATGCACAGGCAGGGTTGGGACCTGCTGTGAAAAATCACTGAACAAACTGAAGTCCCCCAAACCTCAGCCTTAACTCTGGCCTTTGTTCTGCCCCTTGCCCCTTCCATCATTCCTCAGACTACAGGGAACTCTGCTGCTCTTTGACCAATGTGTCCATGTTGCATTTCTGTCCAGCCTTTGCTCATACTTCCTCTCTACTCCATCCTCTCCAGGACTTCCAGCTCATTCTCCAAGGCACTGCTGATGTCACCTTCCCTGAGAAGCCTGTCTGCCCCCTTCACACCCTGCCTAGGTCAGAGCCCCGAACTTCCTCCTCTGTCCTCAGAGGATCTCTGGTAAAGGATGGATCACACTATCTTATCACTAACTTTTCCACTGTGTGTCCTTCTCTGTAGATCATGCCTTTGAATAAGGCAACCATGGGGTCAGATTGGTTGATATCTCTCATGCTCAGCACAGGACTGGGCACAGCTAGTGCTTCATAAACACTGTGTGAGCACATGTCCTAGCACTTGCTGAGGTCCCTGGGCCCATGCATGGGTGTTTAGGCACATGTATGCTTGGCAACCTTAGAAGTTGTAAGGTGGATATAATTTATAATTCAAACTGGCTCCAAGTTCACCTTAGCATAGCTGACCGCTGATTGTAGCTCAGGTTCTTAGGTCAGACCCTGACAAGCAACCTCTGACCTCCCTATCATATCAATGAGTGACTCAGCTTAGCTTGGCAGCCTCCCCTCCTGAAGGGCCTTCCTTGCTCTGTCCCAAGCAGAGCAAGGAATCCACACCTTCTTCTATGAAGATTCTAGACACCAAATAGCTCTGGGAGATCATGCATTCATGGGGAGGACTTTCTCTTACCTCCCCAAGTCTGGTGACAAACACTCAGCCCACTGCACCACCTATTTAAAGATATTTATCCCCGATGGTGCTCTAAGCAGAAAGCAACACAGCAGTACCACACACACATGCAATAGGAAGCTCTATAGTTTGGCATAAACTATCAGAGATCATTGGATGCAGCCTTTTCACTCTTCAGAGGGACTGACAGGGCCAGAGAGATCAGACACTTGCTTAGGTCACTGGGCCCTTGCTGGACCCAACCCCTTTTAGTGGGAGGTTCCTACCCTGCCATCCTTCCCCACCTCTCACCCTCGCCTGCCAGAGAACAGCTGGACTTCCTCTTAACAAGAACCATGATTTATGTCGGCTGGGCCCAATTAGCGCCAAGCTCTCTCCGGCCGCCAAGTGCCCCGCCGGCCAGCAGCTGAGGGCTGTCTGGCAGGACATACTTGGATGATGAAGCCATGCTGTGTGCTAAGCTCGGCACAGGAAAGAGCAGCTCCACTTGGATGCCCACCAAAGGCTGCCAGGCTTGGCTCCTTCCCACGAGTTGGGCAACAAGGCTTTTCTGGCAGGGGATAAGGGCAGTGCTTCCTGGGCAAGGAGGTGATGTAGGCCTGGGAGAGCACCACTCCAGGGCAGAATGCCCTCCATGGGACTTGACAGGGCCCAGTGAGTGTAGGCAGTAAGAAAGCCCTGAGCTGGGGGCCAGGAGACCTGGATGCAGACCCAGCTCCTCCACCAATTCCTTATTGAGGACCCTGGGCACACTGTTTATCTGGCTTTCCATGCCTCACTTCTCCCCTATAAAGTGGAGAGGGTTTTCTTGCCTGCCTCTAGAGACACATGAAGAACATTTGAGGCCTCAAAAACAGTGCCCGCTCTCTTCAAGCCTCAGTTTCCTCATCCATAAAATGAGACAAGCATAGCAGCTCCCTCCGAGCTGGCATGGGGATGAATACGCAGTACCTGGCATGTGATGAGGGCCAACCCACCATGACCTACTCCTCCCTCTTAGGTAGTCAATGCTACCTCTTTAATTCTTAGTAGTTGTTTTTTTAATATTTCTTCTTCACGAGATGGTGTGAGCATCAAATTCAGAAACTGAAGCTCAGAAAGTAGCTTGTGTGAGATGGTACAACTAAGAATTGATAGAATTGGGTCCTGAATTTAGTTCTGTCCAACTCTGCAGTCCATGCTCCATCCACAGTATCAGTATCCACTCACCACCCACTGGCGTGTAGACCGTGCCTTTAGTGGTGGGTGTACAGCTTCGAGCTGACCTGCAGAGCTGATGTACCGACGGGTACAGCTACTGGTTGCTCCTTCAGATCATCTCTCTTACGTTGATGGTAGTCCTTCTTTCTAGAAAGCAAGGGAGAACTGGCCTGAACGCCCAGTGAGTGATGTGCAGGCGCTGAAGAGGTGACCGCAGGTGCGTGCTCTGTCCTCCATAGGCTGTCCTAAGAGGCTCAGACTGGGGAAAAGCACACACGGAGTTTCATCCCAATTCTGCCACTGACTTTCTACAAGACTTTGGACAAGTGCTTTCAAAGTGAGGGCCTGGTTGTCCCTTCTGGAAAACGGAAGTGCCATGCAAACCGACCAGCACAGTGCCCTTCTCACAATAAAATTTTTTCCTCCTATAAACTCTTAGGCAGTAGGACGACTGACTCCTCTTGGCTCTGTGCTTCATTCTGCTTCTTCAACATCTCTTTAAAAAAAAAAAAAAAAAAAAGCAAACACTCCTTCTTCATCTATTAATGTCTCTGGGACACCCAGCAGGGGATAAAGAATGCAGGGAAGATGGCCATGGAGCCCAGATCCATCTGCAGCTTTTCATCTCCACTTGGAGGACAGGCCACGGCCCTGGCCAAGCCCTGCGAACGTAAGAGCCTGCAGCCCCCAGAGAAATAAGCACGCTTCGGAGCGAGATGGGAGCCAGCAGAAGTCAATAAGCTCAGAGGGACTCCAGACATTTTTGGATCTTTACGCAGAGAATGCTAACAGGGCAGGGCAGGGTTGTTGGGTCCCAATCTGATCTCGATAAATAATGAGCTTCCCATGAAATGCTTTAAGTTTCTGTCCCAAACCTGTCATCATCCCCTGCTGACCTCTTTCCTTCCATGGAGCCAGGACCCAGGTCTCCGGATTTATTCAAATCCACCACATGCACACAACCCCCAGTGCTGAGTATGCAGTCGGTGCTCAATAGAAGCTCCATTTATGATCCTCACCCTCAATGAACAGGGCTCCAAGCGGGCTCTGTAAAAAGATGATCACCAAAAGCTAGTCCTGTTCTGAGTAGGTGGTGGGTGTCCACTTTGGCTAAACTCACATATGCTGCAGCCCATGAATTCTGGGAAAAACTGGTCAGCTCATATGTGATTCATCCCAGCCACAGAGCCTCTGTGTGTGACCTTAGATAAGTGACTCTGTGGTGGAATGTATGAACACTCAGAACAGGGACATCAGGAGACACCCTGATCCAATCAACTTATAAATGAATACATGTCTGTTTATTCATCTGCAGATGGTGTCTTTCTGATCTCCCAACTGGGTGTGGAGAACCCAGAGGTGTTGGGACAGAATGAAGAGATATATGAGAATGGAATGAACACTAGTTTACAAAAATTTAGACACTAGATGGGTGGGTTTGGGGATAGTTAAAGACAGAAAACAAATGTAAACCTTGGTATTATTATAAAGAATGATAATACTAAGGTTTCTATGGAAATGTCTTACTTTCCTAGAATTGAATTTCACATTCATCATAGCCTCATCAAATAAACTTTATTATGCCCATTTTATAGATGGTGAAAGTGAGGCAATGAACAATGAAGTGCCTTGCTCCAATACTTTGTTAACAAAAATCATTTAAAGTCTGTGCTATACTCCTGGAATCAGAGAAAATCATCAATTTGATCAGTTTTATCCCAGAGTGACAATGATATAAAAAGAGATTCTAAAAGATTAATTATGAAACATTAAACTTCCTTCCAAAGTGCCTTCACAGGAGGTGAAAAACTTTTGCCTTATAAAACTAACCTACAGCAGGTTTCCTCTGAAATACCTTTTGCTTTCTCTTATTTTACTTTAATTGGCTTAGTCCTCAGGTTCTATTCTTAATCCTCCTCTTTTCTTATTTTATACACTTCTTTTAAGGTCTCATTCACATCTGTGACTGCACATGTACCTCGCAACTGTCTATCTCTAGCATGAATTCTTCTCCCAGGAGTCACACCCACATGTTCTACTGTGGACACCTGGTCTGACTATCCCCACAGCGCTCAAAACTAGACAGAGCAGTTTCTCTTCCTCAGGCAATACTGGTCTTTCTTTCACACTCTACCATGGAACAAAGAAGTAAAGAAGGAAAAGAAAGAGGGAGGGAGGGAGGGAGGGAGACAGGAAGGGAGGGAGGAAGGAAGGGAGGGAGGAAGGAAGGAAGATGGGTAGTGCTGGAAGAGTCCTAAAACATTGTCTAGTCAACCCTTTGCTCTTAAGATGAACAAGCTGGCTAGATGGAATCACATCTCGGTTTGGAAATCCTGGCTTCCTGACATCTGGTCAGGATCTTTGTAAGAGCAGTGACACAGAGCACTGGGAAATGACACGGCGAAGGCAGAGGGCCAGGGAGAAAGCTGGGCCTTTGCTTCAGCACATTCTCCACAATGTGTGGTCACAGATTTGTCTGTTTACATGTCTGTCTTTGCAGTGTCAGCTCTGTGAGACCAGGGACCATGCCATGTTCACTACTGTATTCCTACCAGCGAACATAAGGCCTGCGCCATTCATAGTGGCCACAACATAGAACAGGCATCCTCAAACTACGGCCCGCCGGCCACATGCCGGGTGTTTTTGCCGCCGCTACCTGTCCTGCTTAGAATGAAATATGTGCAGTGTGCTAGGAATTTGTTCATAGTTTTTTTTAAACTATAGTCCGGCCCTCCAATGGTCTGAGGGACAGCGAGCTGGCCCCCTGTTTAAAAAGTTTAAGGACCCCTGACATAGAAAGTATCTAGGAATTAATTAAACTAAGAATACAACAGACCTCTATGTAAAAGAATATAATGCCAGTAGAGGACATACAAGATGATCTGAATAAGCAGAGAGAGAGATTCCTGCTCATGGATGGGCTGACTTAATATTAAAAACATGTCCCTTCTCTGAAATCAATATGAACTTTTAATAAAAGGCCAATCAAAATGCCAGTTGATTTTTTTTGAGAACTCAGTATCCTTACTCTAAAATATACATGGAGAATTACAAATGCATTTAATCTAAAAACTTTCAACATTAAAAAAGAAAGAGAAATCACCTTTCCAGATACTGACATGCTACAAAACCATGGTCATAAACACATTGTAGTACTGGCGCAAGAACAGAAGGACCGGTACGCCATTGTTATAGAACAGAGCTCAGAGACACATGCACTCACATTCACACGTGTGTTATGCTGGATAGTCTCTGTTTGCCCTTCCAGATCCTTTCTTCACTCTTCTCTACTCCACTCTTGTTCCAAGAGGCTACCCCCCCCTCTCACCTCTGCATTGCTTAACCACACTCCCCTGCCCTGTGGTTCCCAGCTGAATTTGACTATTCGGAAAGAAAGATAGCAGATAGTTATGCCCTAGCTCTCTAGCTGCAGGTTGCAGCTTGGTCCAGGCTGCATTCCTCTTCTAAAGACCAGAGCACCAGCCAAAGCTTTCCCTGGGTTGTGATAGTCACTCCCTTCCCTTGCCCCTTAATGTTTGGGGAGTGCACGATCAGAGCGAAGGATAAGAGCTTCCCCATCGTCAGTCACTGGAGAAATGCAAATGAAAACCATGTTAAGACACCACTTCACATCCACAAAGATGACGGAAGTCAGCTCTTAGCAGAGAGCTCCACATCCACAGATTCAACAATTACTGACAGAAAATATTTGAGAAAAAAAGTTACATATCTGCTGACATGTACCGACATTTTTCCTTGTCATCATTCCATAAACAATACAGCACAACAATGATTTTTTTAGCATTTACATTGTATTTGATGTTATAAGTAATCTAGAGATGATTTAAAGTATATGGGAGGCCCTGACTGGGTAGTTCAGTTGGTTAGAGCATTGTCCTGATACATCAAGGTTGTGGGTTCAATCCCCAGTCCAGGCACATACAAGAGGCAACCAATGGATGAATATATGGGATGATGTGCGTAGGTTATATGCAAATACTACGCTATTTCCATATAAGAGACTTGAGCATTCATAAATTTTGACAATTACAGGGATCCTAGAACTGATAGTCTGCAGGTACCAAGGAATGACTATAATTACAAGAATAGACAAGAGCAAGTGTTGATGAGGTCATAACTGGAACACTCATAACTCTCATACATTGCTAAATGCCTGACCCTGGAGTGCTCCAATGGTATCAATTAGCGTAGCAGCTAGTGGTAACAGCTACAATGAATATGGTCTATGCACAGTGTTAAATGAAAAAGTCTGGTGGTTTCTACCTTCCTCAAGCTTCTACCTAACCAGTCTTTAACTGGATGTATGACAGTCCTTTGAATTTACTCTCAGGAGCTCCTGTCCTGAGTCCTGAGCTAAGACTCTGTGGGACAGCTAGAAATGATGATCCCTCCAGCGGCAGCACGTCTGCAAAGTCTTGAGGAGAAAGGGCTAGAACTCGGTTAGCATTGAAGCAGCTAGACCACAGGCATGGTCCGATGATCTGAGCGGGGAGAAAGAGATAGGACTGCCCAACACTCTGGAGAGATGAAGAAAAAGCTCAGAGGCAAAAGCTTGAGGCTGACTGGATCCCAAGGCCACAGATCTGTATCGAGGCAGTGTGGTCAGTGAAAGAGCGCGATCAAGGGTCAGAAAGAGCTTAGATCCTGGACAAATCATGTCATCTGTCTTGCCTCTGATTGCTCACCTCCACTACTGCCCTCGTGCCCTTACTGGACCCCCTGAATTCCTCGCTTGTCACCACATCAACCTCCACACCAATGTCTGAACCATGTTTTTAAAATGCAAATCAGATAATGTTATTCTTCTTTAAAACCTTCCTATAGCTTCTCAGTAAAGCTGGAATTCTGACTCCTTACTTACTTTGACCTATAAAGTTCTTACTTTCCCTCTCATCTCCCTGTTTGATCTCTTAGCTTTTTCTTCTTGGTGTCCAGTGTGTCTGGCTTTGCTGGACTTCTGTTTCTGACACCAAGGTAGCTCCCTCTCTTGACTTTGCCCAGGCTGGCCCTTCTGCTGGAAGTGCTCCTCCCCCTGCAGACCCCTCATCATCCACCAGATACTCGTTATCACTTCCAGAATCTTCATTGGTATTGGTTACTTCTTTGTTGTGTTTCTTCATTAACTAGAAAGTAAGGTCTATGTGAGCAAAGACCCTACCTACCTTGTTCACCAATTATTTAGCACCAAGCATTGATTAGACTCTCACTACATACGCCTTGCATGCATGCATGCATGAATGGACTCCTCTCCCCCGCTTTCAGAAGTCACCGCCGCTACGGGCCACACACCCAAGAGGTATTTGCTAGGCAGGAGCTTGCCTAGAAGGTGGCAGGCTCTCAAGCCACACTGCCTGGGTTCAGACCCTGGCCCCACCACTAATGGCTCTGTGACTTTGGACAAGGTTTTGGGCCTCAGTTTCCTCACCTATAAGATGAGGCTAATAATGGTACCTCCACCTCCTTCATCCAGGGAGTTGAGTTAACACTTTGGACTGAAGTGATCAAACAGTGCTGGACACACAGTAAATGTTCCATGAAAGTCAGTAATGATTCTATCCTGGGAAGAAGCAACTCCGTAAGAAAGGATTTCTCAGTCTCAGTGTGATTGGTATTTTGCATTGGATAATTGTAGGCACTATCCTTTGCATGTAGGATGTTTAACAGCATCTCGGCTTCTACTCACTAGATGCCAGTAGCACCTTCCCAGTTTTGATCATCAAAAATGTCTTTAGAGATTGCCAAGTGCCCCTGTGGGAGCAGGGAGGGTGAATGGATCTCTTAGATTTTTCTTCCCGGTGTCCTGTGTGTCTGGCTTTTCTCGACTTCTTGCTACATGAACTTTTACTCCTTGGAGAGAGATGAATTTGGAAGTTCACAGAGTTTAAACAACTGTCCCAAGCTCATAGGGGTACAAAGTGGGGAACAGCGATTCAAAGTTCCATCTTCCTGGCCCCACAGCACAAGCTGTTTTCTCCACGGCTCGCTGTGCTCGAGGCCCCAGCCCCCCTTCGCTCACTCTGGTCGGCTCGCACACTCACAGATGCGTGCTAATTACACAGCAATGTAAAACGTTATATGTGGTTTGTTATTTTATATCCAGGAACATGGTCCACAGCCTTCATTACAGAAAGCAGCTGTGTGTATACTTGGGGTCTAAGTGCTATTTAGTGGTCAGCTCCATGGGGTATTTTGTTTCAAGCATCACATTTCTTTTTTCCCTTTCCATACGTCTATTGGATCCTATGTAGAGGAATGGAGTCTCGCACAGCTTGGCCTACAGTGAAAGGCAAAAGTCTCCTAAACGACAATCGTTCCACTGTCCTATTTAGATTAGGATGTGCCATATGCTGTGTAAATCTGTCCCCCAGTGATTGTGTGTGTGTTCACTAGCCACACCTAATCTGACCCATTCAACCTGTAGTGCTCTGCTAGTGGTGTCTTAAACGAAGCAAGTAGTTTAGTAGAAAGAACTGGACGATCTAAGCCTTCTAAGAATCAGCTGTGTAGCTTGAATATCATGTGTACCCTCTAAGACTCAGTTTCCTCATCTATAAAATGGGGGGGAAATATCAGTCTCACAGTGTCGCTGAGATCCTTTAGAGTTTCAATAAAGGGTCTGGCACATAATTGGTCTTCAGTACCCCCAGCTCCTTCACTTGCCAAGGCCCTAACCATGACCCCCTCCCCAGCCTTCACTCCAGCTCTCTCTCTATATCACCCCTCTTTTCTAGCCAGAAAGTGCTAGTCCCTGTCCCACCTCCGTCCCTTCCCATTCATCATCCTCCCTACCTGGGGTGCAAGCAAGTTTCTTTCCCTCTTGTTAAGTCCTACTTTTCCTTTAGGACCGAATTCAAACACCACTCCTCCCAATAACAATCGTTGTTCCCCACTTTGTACTCCAACGCTCACTGACTCTCCTGGACTTTTATAATACTCTTACTCACCTGGCACTGAAATGCATTTTAACTAGTCACCTGGATAATTTTTATAGAAAAGTTGCAAGTGGCCAAAAGTCAGGACTACATTCCTTCACGCCTAACACACGACAGTGCATGTGGGGACCAGTAAGTATTTATGAGTTAGCAGAATGTACATCATTGCTGTTATGTCGCCGATGGCTGCGCACAGGATGTGAACACACCTCGACTGGATCCTGACATGTAGCCACCCTCAGCCAATACTGGCAATGTATGCAGAGCAGCTAAAATGTTATCCTCTGAACATCGAGATGAAGCTCTTTCCAAGATCATGCAAGGTCCTTCCTGGTGCCAGTTCATTTCTGAACTTGCCCAAGAGTTCTCGAATTCTAGTTCTCCCCATCGTTTATAATTTCCCAAATGTGCCAAACACGTACACTTCCATGCCTTTGTATGTGCTGTTCCCACCGTCTGAAACAACCTTCCTTCCCTTATTCTTCCTGTCCAAATATTGGCCCAACTCAAACACCACCTTCTTCGCAAAGATCTTTGCTGATCTCTTCTCTCCTAAATTTGACTTTCTTCTTTCTTAAGATTGCTCCACCCCCCCTCCCTGATCCTCCCCAAAGCACCCTGTTCATTTGCATCTCTGTCTCCCTCACAGTGCTGCAAGGGCGCCCCCCCCAGGACAAAATCTGGGGCCCATTCCTCTGTGTTGTCCATTCCTTCACTGGGCTGGGCTATAGTAGGCTTTTTTATTTGAATGACTCACCTTGTACAGCAACTCTAATACTTGATTGTGCTTCTATGATCATGCGTCCATTTCCCCACTCCTGTAAGGGATTGCCCATTTCTGAATGGTCTCAGTGTCTACCTCTTTTCTAGTTCCTCCCATCACTCTAAACTCTCTTAAGACTGCTGACCTCTGCCTGCTCCTGGACTCTACCACCCCCTACTCTCCAAGGCAATCCTATCCCTCAATCTAGGATTAACTTCCAACCATTAAAGCTAGGGTAGAGAAGACAGAGTCTGGGGGTGATTGGGAGTCAGGCACAATGGGGGTAGGAGTTGGAGCTGGAATTCAGACCAGGCCAGGTCCATTTAAAAGCTCTCCAGTGGTCAGAGGCTCAGGCAATGGCTAACCAAAAGGGCAGCCCTCAGGCGCAGAGCAAAGCTTCCTCTCTGAGCCCACAGAATAGGAAAGCCCCTCATCGCCCTCCCCAAGAGGTGCCTTGAGGCGGCTCCTGGATCTGCTCAGGAGGCAGACTTTGTTGGTTTAGTTCCGCTACAAGGCTCTGCTCCTGCCTGAGCTGTTCCAGCCTACGGATTCCTGGTACCCATCTGATTGAACAACTTAATTAAAGTGCAATAAAAGGAAAGTGGGCCAGCTGTGCCCAGAGAAAGGAGGCAGGCATCTGAGCCCACTGCCTGCCTCCTGAACCATGTGTCCTCCATCCTGCCTAGAGGCTCATGGGCAGGCGGCAGCCAGGGAACTCTGAACTCCAGAGTCGGGAATGGAAGACACTTAAAGGTTATCTGCTCTGTGAGTTTGTTCATACTGATGATAAGGAAGGTGAGGCCCAGGACAACAGAGCTCCCCAAGGCTGCTCAGTGAGACATGCGCAGAAGCAGGATAAGTCTCTAGGACTTCCGGAACCTCCAGTGCTTTTCTCATGAACCAGGTGGGAGAAAAAATTGTTCGAAAACACTAGACCCTTGTCCTTGGGGTGTACTCTCTCCTGGGCTCCAAACTTGTTTGTTCTTTGTTAGTAACAGCTTGATGGAAATATAATTCACATACCCTTTTAAAGTGTACAATGTAATGGTTTTGATATAGTCACAGAGTTGGGCAACCATTATGGCAATCAAGTTTAAAGTATTTCATTACTCCTCAAAGAGGTGCAGTACCCTTTAGCTACAGTCCCCCCATCTCCCCTTTCCTCCGATCCCTAAGGAGCCACTAACCTACTCTCCGCCTCATCTAAATGCCAATTCTGAACAGTTCCTATAAATGTCCTTTTGTGACTGGCTTCTTATATTTAGCATAATGTTCGTGTCGTTGATCCATAGTGCATCCGTACTTCATTCCTCTTCATGGTCAAGTAATATTCTATCACATGAAAAGCCACATTTTGTATATCCGTCCGTTGATGTTCACTGGGTTGTTTCTTCCTTTCTTTCGCTACTTTGAATAATGCTGCTATCAATATCTGTGCAGTTTTTGTGCGTTATTTTCAATCCTCTTGAGAATGTCCCTAGAAGAGAACCCTGTTGGTTCTTGCATCTCGTGAACATTTTCAGTAACAATACCAGTGGGAATCCTGAAGCATTACTGAGCACATTGCCTTGGAGAATACTGACAGGAAGCTGGGAGGAGAGAGATGTAGAGAGGTTAATTATTTTGTCACACAGCCATAGGATAGGGCCAAAGAGGAGATATTGTTGAAACTCATGACATTTAGCCAACAAAACTTGTATAATTTTAGGGGGAAAGTCCCAGAACATTTTTAAAAATCACACACATATTCACTTTAATGACATGGATCCATTTTTAATGTGGTCAGGTCTTTTCTGTCTATCTGCCTTGTGTGTCCTAGTTCCCCATGGAGACCATCACACTCCCTCTCAGTGGAGTTTAGCTCTCCCACTTCCCAACTGTTCCACCTCATCCCCCTCCCCCACGCCCCACGCAGAGTAGGTCCTGCAGGGAGTTTTGGGGCCTGGTAGGTGGAGGCTCTAACGGGCTCCTTAGTCACAGCTGCAGTTCTTGGAGCTCTGTGTGCAGGAAACACGGAGCCGCACTGTTCTCCATACTATCTGTGCACTTGGGCCTGCTCTGCGTCTGTCACCAGATGTGTGTGTGGCTAAGAGACTGAAGTTGCTCTGGACATTTAGCAGGTTGAGCTACGTGAAATTGTCAACATTTATTAATTTCTGGGCTACAGAAACGCAAACTCACATGGTTCAAACTGTCAGTCTCTACTGTCCCCCTGGGTTCCTGCCAGAGGCCAGGTCTTGTGCCCTGGAAATCTTCTTGTCCCTCTATCCCAGCTGGTCTTCTCCTCCTAACTTCCTAGAGCGCCATTCTCCAGTTACTCGATCCTGTGGCCAAAGGCATGAGTGGGGTACTGGGAGAGCACTGGGCTGGGAGTCAGGATACCCCTCCACTCCCTGCCCATCTCCCCAGAGGTTGCCCTGCTTGAAGACCTCTGCAGGCACCTGTGCTCTCCACCTCCAGGCCTTTCACCAGGAAGAATTTGAGTCCCTTCACTCAGTTACTACCCGTGACTTACCCTTCAAGACCACTCCCAGAAGTCTTCCCTGAGCCTCTGGCTGTGTTAGGAGCCCTCTCTGTTTGCATTTACTGGTGCTTCTGTCTCTGCTGGCACTCATCATTTATAGTTTAATAATCTGTGTGTCTGTCCCTGTCTGCCTCTCAAACCTGTGGGCTTCTGACAATTCTACCTAATTCATACTTCAGTATGAATTAGGACAGGAAGAGTCAGCCACCTTTCCTTTAACAGAACTAACCAGTGGTGACTGTGACTCAGTTTCCCCATTTGCAGGAAATGCCCAGAAGCTTGGGCAGAAGGGGGCACTTTCAATTCTTACCTCCCAGGCCTCTCACGGGGATCCCATGTGGGTCCAAAGAAACTGATGGGACAGGATTGTTTAATTGGAACGTTCCAAGGGATCTTGAGGAAGATTATTTTGCTATTTTAATTCAGCTAGTGTTTGCAGAGCACCCACTCGATGCATGCCAGAGTTAGATGCATGCCAGAGTTAGATGCATGCCAGAGTTAGTCGGAAAAGTGGTGAAATACAAAGTTGTACATACCAGTTTCCCTGATTCTTTTTTTAAATATATATATATTATTTTTTTTATTGATTTTTTTACAGAGAAGAAGGGAGACGGATAGAGTTAGAAACATTGATGAGAGAGAAACATCGATCAGCTGCCTCCTGCACACCCCCTACTGGGGATGTGCCCCGCAACCAAGGTACATGCCCTTGACCAGAATGGAACCTGGAACCTTTCAGTCTGCACGCCGACGCTCTATCCACTGAGCCAAACTGGTCAGGGCCCTGATTCTTTCTGAATGCTTCCTAACCAGCCAGTCTGGGACTGTCTCCCTACCCCGACCCTCCCGCTGTTCACTCCCGCCAGGATCTGCGCATCCGATGCATCAGGAGAGGCCAGTCCTCACACCATTCCCGTACCCAGGCGGCCTGCATCTCGGAGCCCACCGCGGACGGTGGAGCGGGCCTCGGCCCGGGCGCCCTCTGGCGGCCGCGCGCGGGAGCTCCCGCCCGGCGGGGAACAGGCGGGGGAAAGGGGGAGGGATAGGGGAGGAGGAGGCGCGGGCAGGGGAGGAGAGGAAAAAGTTGCGCTGGGAAGTTTGGAAAGTTGGGAAGTGGCTGCTGCGGGCTTCGCCTCCCTCCGCGCGTGTGTGAGGGAGCGAGCGAGGGAGCAAGAGAAGAGCGAGCGAGCGCCTGCCATGCCCATCAGACCCCGCCTCGCCGCGCCGGAGCACGGAGCACGCCCGGACTCCCTGCGGCCCGGCCCGGCCCGGCGCGGCCCCCCGCCCCCCGCGTCCCGCGCCGGGTCCTCCCCTCCCCCCGCCCCGGCGGCCCCAGCCCCCCGCCCGGCCCGGCTCCGCGCCGCTCTCCCGCCCTCCTCTCTCCCTCCCTCCCGGCCGCGGAGCAGCATGGCGGAGCCCGGGCAGCGGCCGCGCGGCCGTCCGCCGCCCCTCTGAGCCCGGCTCGGGGGCAGCTGGGCGCACTGATCAGACCCCCGCCCCCCGCCGCGCTCGCCGCCGCACTTGTCCCACTGCGCGCCCCTGGAGCGCCGCGCACCCCTGGGACCTTGCGCACCCCAGGTCCCCAGCATAATCCCGGACCCCGCACGCCGGGACCCCAGTACCGCCCAAGGAGTCCCGCATGCTCTGGACCGCGACGCAGCTCGGGACTTCCGCGCGCCCTGGACCCCGCGCGCTCGCAGAACCCCCAGCTCCGCCGACTGGGCTGCGCGCCCTGGTGAGGGGCCCCGCCCCGCCCCGCCCCCGCCCCAACCCCAGTCCCAGCGGGTACCCCTTTTCCAACTGACGGAGCCCCGCCCCCGAGGGACCCCCAGGTTCGGCAGGGACATCCAGCCACACCCCAGAGGGCTGCCAGCATCCCGCAACCAGCCCCGCGCTCCTGAGGAACCTTGGTGCCCACCTGGGGGCTCCCCGCCCCGCAAAGGGGGCGCCGCCCAGGAGCGTCCCCCGCGCCCCGCGGGCCCCGGCAGGATGCACGCCGCCCTGGCGGGGCCGCTGCTCGCCGCCCTCCTCGCCACGGCCCGCGCCCGCCCGCAACCCCTGGACGGAGGACAGTGTCGGCCGCCCGGATCGGTGAGCGAGCGCCTGCCCGGCCACTCTCCGGGCCTCCCGGGCACTGCAGCCCCTTGGGGACGATGGTTTGGGGTCCTGCCTTCCGCACCCACCTCCGCCCGCCAGGTGCTGCCTCGGGCGCCCTTGCCTAGCTCCTGCCGCCCCGGCTCCAGCTCCCGCCGGGAGCCTGGATGGGCGCTCCCTCGCGCTCCTCCAGCTCATCCTGACGCTCCTGGGCTCTCCTCAACTTTTGGTCCTACTCGCGTGGCTCCTCTGTGCCCCTTTGAATCACTACTTTCTTGCCTCCATCCTGTCTTCACCCTCTAGTATCCTCCCTGCGTACTGCGACTCTGTTTCTACCATTCCTTGCCGTCTTTCCTCTGATTTCCATCAAACCCTTCTCTCTTTCACACGCTGCCCCTCCCAGCCTCCCTGGATCCCCCGTGCTCCACTCTGACCTGAGACAACATTTTTCCCTAATGCAGTTTTCCACGTTTCTCTCCCTTTCCCACCCAGACCCCAACACCCACTCTTCCAAATGCCCTACTTGGGAGGACAGGAAAAGCAGTGCCAGGAAATAAACGCTGTCCCAATATTTCCTTGGGGTTGAGTAATTATTGGTTCTCCTAATTTCCCTTCCATACCAAGGAATCCCGTGATTTCCCTCAATGTACCCCCTCAAAGTGTAAATTGATACGTTGAAAATAACCCTGCACTGGAGGCCAGGCAAGTGGGGGGGGGATGCTTTTGTAGGGTCCTCACTCGCTGCCTTGTTAGAAAGGTAGTTGACCTTGGACAAGGTGCACCTCCGTCCGCCTGACTCCTGCTGCAACCCGGCGCTCGGTGACCTGCAGGGCGCTCACAGCCAGCCTGTGTCTCCGGTGTATTACCGTTGTTGGTTGTTAGGTGCCATTTCCTCCATCCACCCTGAGCATACTTTTCGTTGTGCTGAAGTCAGGTAGAGGAATGTCGACCTACAGTTTGCAGGTGCCACGTGGACAGACAGCCCAGGGCTTTTCCTGGTTGGAAAATGACTTGGCCTGTGAGAAATGACCATTGCTTTTTCATGCCCCTTAACCCCTGACCCTAAACTGGATCTGAAGCAATGACCTTTGTCTCCATGCCCCTCAGTATTCATCCCTCCACACACTCTTGTCAGAGCCTAGGTCATAGATGACAGAATAGGGTTGGAGACCAGGTGCACCTATGTAGGGGCGCAGCCCGCAAGCACCCAGCCTATGTACATTTCTTGGTGCCGATTCTATAGCCTCCTCCTCTCCCAGGCCAGGGCCTGAGACTTCACTTAGCCTGCAGCTTTTAAAGCACTTTCTCATCTGTGGTTTCAGCTGGTGGAGCAGAGTAGCTGACATTCAGATCTGCCCTCCAAAAAGAAAGCTGTATCCACCCTGATGAATGGGAAGTCGCTGTTTAAATAGGTGTGCTATTTTTAATAGGTGTTCTGCTTTCAAAGTGCTCTTGGCAAGTATCTTCTAATGGTTGGATTTCAGTTATATGACTTCCTCCCTTCTTACCAGAGCAGTACTCTTACTCCCCCTCTCCCCACCCTCCCATCAAACACACCACTGGTGAAGGTTTGGCTTGGCCCAAGCCTGGATATTCTCAGGTGGTGTGGCAGACCTTGGCACGAACAGTGAAAGCTAATCATAATGAGAGCTTCCTTCATCGCCCCTTCCTCTGTGCCTGGCACTGCTCTTAGTGCTTATTTAGATATACTGTGTGTTTTTATTCTCCCACGGACCCCTGAGGTAGTTTATCTCACCCCTTCCCCCCATTTACAGATGGGGAAACTGAGTCTGTGGAGGTGAAGCAGTGTGCTCAAGATCATACAGCTAAGACAAAGCAAAGGATTTGTCTGTGGGTATTTCAGCTTCCAAAGTCCTTACTCTTTCCGATGTAGGTGTCTGCCGGCCGTCCCCACTCCTCCTGCCCCCTCTGTGTCAACCTTGGTTTACTCTGCTGCCACCAGCTTCACTGCCTTCCTTTCCCTCTCCTCCTGCAGCAAAGGGACCTCAACTCCTTTCTGTGGACTATTCGGCGCGACCCCCCGGCCTACCTGTTCGGCACCATTCACGTCCCCTACACCCGTGTCTGGGACTTCATCCCGGACAACTCCAAGGCGGCCTTCCAGGCCAGTGCCCGTGTCTACTTCGAGCTGGACCTGACGGACCCCTACACCATCACAGCCCTGGCCAGCTGCCAGCTGCTGCCCCACGGGGAGAACCTGCAGGACGTGTTGCCCCGAGAGCTCTACTGGCGCCTGAAGCGCCACTTGGACTACGTGAAGCTGATGATGCCCTCGTGGATGACGCCTGCACAGAGGGGCAAGGGGCTGTACGCCGACTACCTGTTCAATGCCATCGCGGGCAACTGGGAGCGCAAGAGGCCCGTGTGGGTGATGCTGATGGTGAACTCGCTCACGGAGACCGACGTGCGTTCCCGGGGCGTGCCCGTGCTGGACCTCTACCTGGCCCAGCAGGCCGAGAAGATGAAGAAGAGCACGGGGGCCGTGGAGCGGGTGGAGGAGCAGTGCCATCCACTCAATGGGCTCAACTTCTCCCAGGTAAGCATGCGGCCCCTGGCCCCTGAGCTGGGCAGCCCCTGTGCCCCTTTGTCTTCTTCTCAGATTGTCTTCCTTCTCTGGCAGCCAGGGCCTGCCATTCCCCCAAAGAGAGAGGGTCTTTTGGACTGTGGAGTGGCTCTCCAGCTGCTTTTGTGGTGGCCTGAGGGAAAACTGGCATAGGCTGGATTTGGGGGTAAGAGTTTGGGTGTTGGCTTCACTCTCAGTGGTGTTACCTGTCGGGGACATACACTCCCCACCTGCCGCGCTCGCCTGAGCAGAAAGAATTTCCCTGGGACCATCAGAGTGATGAAAAACAAAAAGAGGGGGCTGAAAGTTTGCCTTCGAGGCCCGGATCTCAGGATCAAGAGGCTGTCCCGAGGCTGCTGTGTGGGCACATCCAGGCAGCAGCGAGTAAACAGAGGACTTGAGAGGGAGCCCTGGTGCCTGGGCCTGGGGGCAGGGCAGGTGTGGTGAGTGGACCTGGTATCTATGGCTTGCTGTTGATGTGAGGAACTTTGCAAAGCTCCAGGCGACCCTCGGACTGCCTCCCTGGGCTGGGAGGAAGCCAGCCAGGATAGTTTTGGGGTTAATAATTTCAGAGAAATGTGTTCACTTAAAGGTTGACAGTTCTGATTTCTGAACCTAGGAGTGGAGGCAGGGAGAAGGGGCGAGCCTAGGAGGCTTAACGTCTCGGGCTGCCAGAGACCTGATCCAGCAAAATGTCATTAAAAGCCCTGTTTCCATGGGCAGAGGTCACTGGCCGCTCACTGGCCCCAAACTCAACTCGGAGGCCCTGGGAACAATGAGTTCACATCTGTGTCTTGAGAACCGGCTGTCTGTCTGGGCTGGGGGCTCGCATCAGGGCTGGTGGCTTCTGCACAGAGGCCCCCAAATGGGGCTTGGGCCGGTGCCCCAGTGCAGAGTGAGGCGTGGGCCCCGAGACGTGCTCCTCTGTTACGGACACGGCCCCATAAATTGGCCAGGCTAGCAGCTACCACTGGGACTGAGCTGCTTGCCGCTCCTGAGATGTTGCAAGCTCTTCACCAGGGAAACAGCAGCAGAAACTGATCCCTCTTCAGAGATCTCTGGCCTTTGTTTTTCCAGGGGAAATGCAATATTGTCCCCGGGGAGGTAAGAAGCCAGATTGATTTGCCGGCCAAATGAAAGGCGGGTTTGTCGGTCCTCCTGCTGGCTCTCCCATAATTGTGGAGTCCTTACCCAGAGGGCCCTGGTGGCAGGAATATTGGGGCAGTTAGTCACGCCCCGCAGGGTTCTGACTACGCCTGACTCCTTCTCCACGGGGGAAAATCCTGTGCATTCTCTGGCCCCGCGCTGATTCCTCTGAACGTACCGGCTTCCTCCCTCTGAAATGACTTTCCCCTGCCAGGCTCGGGAGCTGATATTATCTGTGTCGGGCTCCCCAGTGCTCACCGCCCATCTCATTTGGGAGGAGGCAGGCTCGTGGGAGGCCCCTCTGTTCAGAGGCCTCGTGTCTTTTTTAGGCTGGGGAGGTGGGAGATCCACCAGCGTCTCAACACCCTCTTTGTACCAACCACGGAGGAATCTACGAGAGCTGAAGGGAGCACACCGACCCCCTGGTTAAACAGCCCCTGGCTTTAATCTGTCTCCCTTAAAACAACAAAACTATCTTTCTTCGGGGTCTGGAAACACTGCTGTTCAACAGAATGATGGCTTCGGTAGGTTGCAAACATTTGCTGGAAAGTGTGTGAGGTTATGTGTTAGGAAAAGTTCCTGAGAGCCATTCATCGGCCGGCGAGGAGCCCGCTGACAGTCTCCAAAGCCCATGTTTGAAGATCAGACGGACTCAAATCTCTGGTTTCACCAGTGTGCCCACCCCATGTCCAGCCTGGGCCCGCTCTTAACGTTGTTCTTGGGTCCAGCTCATCAAGAGGGCTACAGGAAGCAAGTTCCAAACAAAAGGAATCAGGTCTCCTCTTGGTTCCCTAATCTCCACACCCTTCACCACCTGCCAGAGTGTCCGGCCTCCGCCAATTTGTCCTGTTATCATTTTGGAGTGAGGTGATGAAATCTCCCCTCCGTCCCCATGAGCTGCTGTGGGCTAACTGGGTGGATGGGGTTGTTAGGGACCCCCCCACCCCAACGTCAGAAATGCAACAGCCTTCTCAGTAAAATTGTCTGCGCGTGTGCACAGTTTGATATGAACATCTGTGATGCATTATTGTACCAAAATATCTGTTAAGTGCATCAGATTTTTATTTTTTCTTTCCTTTCAGCATTACTGTTATTGCAAAATATTTTTTTGGTAGGGGAAGCAATGAGAGAGGAAGGCGGGAAATAGAAGCCTTAAAAGAGAGTACCTTTTTATTAAGACCTGGAATTTTAGTTTTAATTTGAGTATTTTTCAAATTTTTATATTTTCTTCTGGGCCGAAATACCACATTTTTTTTTTTTTCTGGCTGAGTCGAGAAAGGAAGCTTACGTTTTGGAACTCCATGGATTGGGGAGCCACTGAAAAAATATCTTCCACCTTTGCATAGCTTGGGAGATTGGGCTCATTGGTCCTAGTCTGTGATTTTAATATAAACTGAGTGTGCGAGCCCCAACATCACCTTGAGTTTGCTGTGTGACCTTGGGCAAGTCAGTTCCCCTCTCTGGGCCTTGTTTTTCCCTTCTGTGAAATGAGACACCAGGATGAGGTCATCACCCAAGGCTCTTCCAGCGCTGACATTCCATGGGGTGGTTGTAATCAATCCCACGTGCCTGGCACTCTGGAGGAAGCTCCGTATGCTTTTCCATTTTGTTGGATTCTCATAGCCCTGGGGTTTTCCAAGGTGGGCAGTCAGAAAGGCTGGGTGACCAGCCCAAGGTCACATGGCTAATCAAGAACAGAGCCAGTCTGCCTGGCTAGGTATTTTGTATCCTCTGGTCATCCTTCCTTCAGTCCTTTCTTCCATTTCTTTCTCCCTTTTAGGACTTGAGTGCTCAAAAGTTTACTGCTTAGAAAACATACACCTATGGAGAAATGATTTCTTTGGCCATGGGGCCGAGGCAGGGATGGTGAAGGCAGATCCTGTAAAGATTTCCCTCATGTGTTACAGGCAGCTGGGCCTCGTGGGCTGGAAGGAGATTTGCCTCTAGATTTCAGTCCCAGCTCTGGCTTGAAAGCCAATGGTTTGTGTGGAACTGGTTTTCTTGTCTATCAAATGGGGCAGTTAGTGACCAGTCTTTCACAATAGAGCTGGTTTGGGGAGGACGTGAGAAGACTCTACATGTGGGAGGTTACTGAGAGGTTAAAGTGACTACTAGATAGAGGGAAAGAGTCTGGGCCGGCTCTGGGACTGAGAAAGAAAGAGGAGGGAAGCCTCATCTCTGCCCTGTTAGCACCTTCTCCTAGCAGCCGTGTCCACTGACTGTCCTTTGTTGAACAGAGTGAAGCTGGAGTAATAAGGGGAACAGCAGCCTCTGCCCTCAGGGGCCTGTGAGTACCTGAGCCTTTAGTGCGGATCTTGTGACAGTCTTGGGATTAGCAGATTTCAGTCAGCTGCCTCCTAGACTGGTACAGGCTGCCACTCACTTGCTGGCTGATTAGGAGACCTCCTTCTCCCTCTAGGGGGCCTCAGTCCCCCCACACCAGTTGGTGAGGAACTGCCTGAGAGGCCCTCTAAGTCATGTGATTCTCTGAGGCATAATGAGAAAAGGAGGACCCTGCCATTCTGTACTTCGTTTTAACCAACATGCGATGTCACCCATCCATGGTGTGCAAAGCCTAAACACGTGGGCGTGGCTGCTAAGGTTTCCCAGATGCAGGTAAAACTCCACAGCCCCTTCACTAGGGAGTTAGGAACCATAAAACCATCATTTCCTGAGCTCCGGCTCTGTACAGAGCGATACCTTAGACCTTGTAAGTATATCATCTCTAAACCTCACAGAAATGTCACAAGACGTATCATCAGCTCTCTTTCTCAGACAATAAACTGAGGCTTAAAAAGGTGAAGTCCTTTGGCTATGATTACACAACCAGCCCAGGCGGGCTCAGGGTCCAGACTTGGGCGTGTCTGATGCCAGAGTCCATGCTCCTTAGGCATGTGAGAGCTGACATGGTTTTTGTTTTTAATAGTTAGAAGGCATTATCTGGGTGTGTGTTTGAGTGGTGAGAGATGATTTTATCTTGCTAAAAAATAGTTAAAAAATAGAGATCATTAAAAAGTGCTCGCACCGATTTTCTTCTGGCTTACACAGCAGATCTATAGGTGATTCTAAAATCAGCGTTCCCAAAGACATCCCCAGCTTTCCCAGGGACCAGATAAGGACGACACCCCTCAGCAGGCACAGTTAAATAAGGGAGAGTCTCCTTAGTTTCTAGTCAGAGCTCCCCTCGCTGCACCCTGCAGGGCCAACACTATTGTCCGGTGCTCTATTAGTATTCAGAGAATGAATGAATGGTCGGATACCATGATATGACTGTCTCTGCTGCCCTTCCTTCCAGCATGCAGCACTGTTGAATGCATGCATGCATGCATGAATGAATGAATGAATGAATGAAGAGACTGCATACGTGAGGAGCCCCCTCCTTGAACTTTAATAGCTTCATGCCTTCCTACAAGGACACAAAATATGAAAATCATCAAGTGGGTTGTTCATATACAAAGCGGGCTCCAGCCCTGACCCCATTCCTACCTTTCCTGCGAGTCTGGGCTAGTCCTTTCCCCTTTCTGGGTCTAGGTTGCCTTCTCTGCCCCACGAGAGTGTGGGCCCTGTGATTTCCAGGGCTGGCCCAGTTCTGATTTCTGCGGTGCTCGTCTTTGGCCCCATACCTTGGAGAGCCTGAGCCCTGAGATGTTGAGCCTGTGTTCTCCACCGCTGGGAGGGACGGACAGTCTCTGGCGGGCTGCTGCTGATACCTGCTTGTCCGGAAGCTTGCTGGTTCTGGTGGGTGATCCCGCTGTCTCCCGCTGCAGTGTGCAGAGTGGAGAGAGCCCAGCCTGTTGCAGCACAGTCTGCTGGACACCTGCCCAGCCCTGGAGCCTTTCCCTCCATTAGGGACTCCTCTCCCTCACTTCCTCACTCATTCAGCCGGAGTGCCTTAGTATTAGACCAGTGCAAGGCTGGGAGCGGAGACCTGGGAACAGCCTGCTTTTTCCTGCAGAGATTTCACTGACTAGCTAGGAAGAGTGGGTGTCATTAGTCCTTGTATACATCTGTGGAAACTGAGGAACAGAGCGCCTGTGCATCAGGTTCTCCCGTGTCCTGGTTCTCCACACCTCCTGGAGACCCTGTCCCCCCCTTTCCCTTCCTGCCCCCATCTTTCAGAACCTGTCTCATTTCCCATTCTCCAAAAATGGCCATTCCCAAGCCCCGGTCTTCTTCAAACCTCCATGGCAGTTACAACAGCACTGACCATTGATGCCTCTAGTACACAGCCATAGTCCCTACTGATGGCTCCCCATCAAATCTGCGTGCCCTCCCGAGTAAGGGGTCAGACACCTCCCCAAGGCAGCAGAGCACCCCTCACACCATGCAGAGTCCTCTTCTCCCCAGAAGTCATCTACAGAGTGAGAACTCCTCAGTGTAGGATCAGAATACAGGCTGACCCAGTGTGCACCGTGTGACTCCATTGTGTACCATGTGACTGTAGCCTGGGCTGGGAAGCCGGCTTCCTCCGGCCCATCTCTACCCTGTGCTCTGTAGCGTGCCACCCCCATTGTATCTCCCACACAAGTCCTCCCTGTGGTTAGGAGCTACTCAATAAATGCCCAGCACATGGTGTGGAAGTCCCTAATAGGAAGGGGGACCTGTTAGCATCAACCCCTAAGCATGTGTATTAGATTCTTTCTGTGCCCAGAGAGCTGTTTGCAGAGCGCCCCTGCTGGCTTGGCAGGCTGTGTCCGCTCTGAACTGGTTAACTCAGACTTTAACATTTAATACATTAACACAACAGAGGAGTAGGGGGTAGGAACAAACTCAGGAGCAGATACGCGGGATGGCTTAGGTGCCTCTGGAAGGAGGGGATACTAAGAAGGGTAAAATCTTAGAATGTTAGACTTAGAGGCACTTTGGGACTCGAAGAATCTTCACGTTATGAAATCCTAGCCTCTCAGCTTTGAAGAATTTTCAGCTCATAGATTTCTAAAATTTTAGAGTTGGAAGGGACCAGTCCTCAAGAATTCCAAGAAGCCCGGTCCCAAAACCCCATGGATCTCCTTCCCATAACACACTTGCCAGCCAATGGCAGGCCCGAGGCGGAGAGCCTGTGCGGTGAAGCATTTTGTGCCGGAGATAAAAATGGGAGCGTGCCTTTGTTAATAGTTCCCATTTGGACATCTCGGAAAGCCAGGCAGAGGTCGCCTAGTAATGCAGCTTTCCGAGGGAGGAAACTAAAGAATGTGCCGTGCGCCGCGGCCTGCCAGCCAAGCTGCCGACGTTCTTTTCCCCTCGAGTTTGCTTCTAAATATTATCCACTTCACTCCCTTTTATCTCCCATCACTGGCTCTCTGTCCGCCCACTTAATCCACAGGCAGCCGGTGGCGCAGCATTCGGCTCTGCTTGGCGGCTGCCAAGCTGTCTCGCCCAGCAGCTCCTCCAGGATCCGCAGGCTTTTACATCTGTGCCCTGTAGCCGCTGGAACACAACCCTGTGGCCCCAAGCTTGGAAGCACTGTTGCTTGTGTCGGGCCCCTCCCTCTCTCGGAATTTACTCCTTTTCTCTTCTGCTTTTGAATCCTGTGAGATTTTCAAGGCTCAGCTCAAAGCTGTACCTCCTCCAGGAAGTCCTCCCAAATGCTCCTAAATCCAACCTGCTTGAGAAGACGTGGTTCAAAGCGTTGCTTGATGCCCAGCCACCTCTATTCTTCCCCTCTGGGAATTGTTTTATGACATTCTTTCAGCGCTTATATATTTTAGTTTACATTATAGTGATTACTGAGGCAGTCTTTTCTTTCCTAATAGACCCAGATTCAAAACCTAGTTTAAAATATGCTTACAATTGACTGCAAAATTAGACTGCAGGTGTTCCGGGTCTGAAGTTGGGGCTTTGTGGTACATTCTGTGGTTGGGGTGTTGGCAGGTTTGGTTGTTAAAACAGACTGTACCTCGGCCTCCAAATGCACAGAAAAGCCTTTAGGCTCCCTCCCCCCCCCCCCCCCCCAGCTGGGTAGAGAGTTCTGTACTGATGTGGGCCCGTTGGTCAGGGCTCTGTAGCATCCATCCATAGGTCCCTGTTGGGAGTGCTCTCTCTCCAGCCTAGAATACTTTGATGTTTCCTCTTCCTCATCTCTGACTTGCAAACAAAGGCCTCTTTTTTATCCTCTTTACTCCCCAGAGCACACATGAGCTTCGCCAGGCTCACTCCGCCCTCCCACTTTGTTTGCATTTTAAAATGTTTAACTTGACCCATTACTTGCTACTTTGGTTTTGGGCTGTAGCGATGTGACCTGTCCCGGCTCTCCCTCCCTCCCTGCTTCTCACATACAAACCTTGGCCATGCCTCCATTTGTTTGCTTACGCTGTTCCCTCTACCTTCCCAGTTCTTATTGTCTGGCTAATGCTTACTCCTCTGAAGCAGCAAAGGTTCCTGAGGGCAGTCCACTTTACATACTGGCCTCTTGCCTAGCCAGTTTGGCTCAGTGGATAGAATGTCAGCCCACGGACTGAAGGGTCTCCGGTTTGGTTCCTCAGTTGCAGGCTCAGTTCTGGGCCCTGGTTAAGGGGGTGGGGAGTAGCTATGGGAAGCAACCAGTCGATGTATCTCTCTCACATTGATGTTTCTCTCTGTGTGTCTCTCCCTCTCCCTTCCACTCTTTCTAAAAAAATCAATGGAAAATATATCCTCAGGTGAGGATTAATAAAAGTCTGGACTCTTCAAACAAATGCCATTTATAGCACTTTATTCACAGTCACAAGATTGCACTTCCCCATGGGCTGATGTTACCTGCATAAGTCAGCATTTTGAGTTTAAATGTAATGATGTGATTGTCTTTTAGCATGGTGGGGGTTTTTCCTTAACTTTTTATCCAAGTATAATTACCACAACATGTTGGTTTCAGATGTACAATGCAAGGATTGTATATTTGTATATATCGCAAAGTTGCACTGTGTTTTGAAAGGATCAGTGGGTATCTTAGTTTGCATGACTGCCGTAACAAAATACCATAGACTGGCTTAAACAATAGAAATTTACTTCCTCACAATTCTGAAGGCTGGAAGTGTGCAGTAGGGTACCAGCTTGGTTCTGGTGAGAGCTCTGTGGCTTGCAGACAGCTGTCTTCTCACTGTGTGCTCATGTGGCCGGGTTGGGAAGGGTGGAGAGAGACAGGTGTAGAGGTGTGAGTTGAAATAGAGAGAGAGCAAACTCACTGGTTTCTGTTCTCATAAGGGCACTAATTCCATTACCAGGGCTCCACCTTCATGATCTCCTTAGACCTAATTACCACACAGTCTCCAATTCCAGATAGCATCAATTGGAGGTTAGTGCTTCAACCTAGGAATGGGTGGGACACAAACATTCAGTCCACAGCAGTAGATGAGTGGTACCTGGGTCACAATGAATGCCTGACTATCCTTGAAAAGGTCACCAGACAAGGTCCATACAAATCAGAGTCCTGAAGCCATCTCTGGAGGACAGCCTGGGGCCTTAGGATTGTGCAGTCTCTGCAGTGGCACCTGATGCTGGAGTCTGATCTCTGCCCTGAGTAGGCAAGGGGGCTTCCCTGGAGGCCCCTGCAGACCTTCCGATCAGTACTGACCACCATTCTCCTCCCCCACAGACAGTGCCCACACTCCCTGCAGACACCCTGTCACCTCTTGGGTTTGGGGTCTCCTTTTTCTTCCCAGTGGGTCCGGGAAGGACCAGGGGAAACAATACAATTTACTTCTCAGTTTGCTGGTACCTTCTGAGCCGGTGTTCTCTGCATAAAAACTTCTACCCCATGTCCCTCATTCAGAGGAATATCCTGGTCTGATTCCACCTTTGAACCAAGACCTAGTCAAGTAAGTTCACACAGCATGGCGCTGACTCAGCTGGGTGGAGGGTGCTCCCACTGCCCAGCACCCCTTCAGTGCCCAGAATCCTTGCACTCATTGGGGGTATAAGGGCTAGTTACCTGACCTTTCCCTGCTTTAGCTTCCTCATCTGATTGCTGTGAGGACGGATTAGTATACAGCACTGTAGTACAATGCCAAACACACAGGAGACTCAGCAAACGCTAGCTCACGGTTATCAGTGTGTTTTTAAATTAGCATCATTTTACAAGTCAGGGATTGTGTTTTACTTCCTACTGTGTGTCAGAAATTGGGCTATATCCTGGAGAAAGAACAGCGAACAAGCTGATGCTATTCCCAGGTGCTCCCTCTCTGAGTGGGGTGGGAATGGGCAGAGGTGTTTTACATTGTGGCAGGATGAGGGTGGCCTGGAGGAAAATAGTGTGCGTGGGAGCACAGAAGACGGCACACTTCCCAGTCCTGGGGAGGTTTGGGGGGGCTTCCTGGAGGAAGTGCAGATGAAGCTGAGAACTGAAGGAGGAAAACTTAGCAGGCAAATGCTGAGGGGGTCTAGGCTCAGGAGGCTGGGGATGTCTGCACCAGAGCCAGGAGCGGCGTGGGGCAGACTCTCCCAAGTTCAGCTTGGCCCATGTGCATGGGCTGTGGCAAGCTGAACGCTGAAGAAAACCACCTGCCTGCTGTCTGCACACCTCCACCTCTGCCCACGGGCGCCATTCTGGGCAGAGCGCAGAGATGTGCCAGGCCCGTCTCCCAGCGGGTCTGCTTTGCTCAGGCCACACGGCTGTTTTTCTGCCTCCCTGGATTGAACTGGCTTCACCAGCACCAGTGATCCTCCCTGAAAGAGCAGCATGCCTTCCTGCCCACCCTTTGGCCAGGATGGTAACCCCACTGGGACCTCGCAGACGGGCCTGCAAGCTGGCACCTGGGGAAGTGCCAAGCTCCCATCTCCATGACCAGCCCTGCCCCAGGAAGGTACAGTGCAAAGATAAAAGGCAAGGCTCCCCCCCCCACCCCCTTGTCTGTTTAAAGGGCTTACCTGTTTCCTTCCTATTAAGGTTATTTAAAGTTTTCCAGCCAGTTTTGTCTCCTGGGGACTTAATGCCCCTTCTAGGCAGTTGGCAAATTAAGCCTCGGGTCCCATTTGAAAGCCCTTTATAGAAAGGAAGATTCCGGTGGAAAAAGCCTTTTGGAAATCTCTCTGGCTCATCCTTTAGCCTTTGTTCACGAGACTTCCCTTTCTTGAGCTGCTCAGCCCTGAGTTTGAGAAGAGACAAAAGCTTAATGGGCGATGATAATTCCACTCATCTGCATCTCGGTTTGCAGTTTGCAGTCTCTCACATGCACTACTGTCCTTCCTCCCAACCCCCCTGGGGACACCTAGAAAGGACTATACCGGTTTCTCCCCACCATACCCCTTCCCCCGCAGTGTTCAGACTCCCAGTGTTCCTGGTGGATTCCTCCTGCTGAGTGGTTATAGCATCTATTGGATTGTGGGACATTTGTGAGCACCAGATGTCTGTGGGGGCTGAGATGTATCTTGAAGAGCAGATGGGCCATGGGGGATGAGGGTACATTAAGACCTTCTGGGTCCTCAGTGGTGATACTTGGTCACTGTGCTTGCCGTTGACTGGGATGACTAGTGGCACCAGGACTACACAATCCCCATGCCTGCTGGTGGGCTTGCAGGTGATTTTAATATTATTCTGCTCCCATCATTATAGTTTTGTGGAGAGGGTGGTGAAAAGGGCAAGTGGGGTTCTTGATGGGGTTGAAGAGGATTGCGGCCCCTGCAGGTGGAAGTGGGAAAAGCCTCGCCTGGAGGAAAAGACTGTTCAGCCAATGCCCAGGCTGTGCAGAGAGTGCCTGGCCCTCCCTCTGTTGGGCCTATTCTGTTCTTTCCCACGAGAGCCATTAGTGCCTGTTATGTGCTCAGGGTTCATCCTAGAAAATTCCTGAAACACTTCTGAAAGGTAAGTATTGTTTCCCCCATTTTGACGAAATTGAGGCTGAGTACTTTGTGCAAAATGATGGAGCCAGGATTTCTACTTGGATCTTTTGATGCCTGAAGAGAGAGACGGGACTGGAGTTGGAATGCCAAGCTTTACCAGGTTGGCTGGACAACTGAGGGTCTGTTTCTCCATCCAAAAAAGGGGGGCTCACAATAGTCTTCCCCCTCTGGTGTGCTGTGAGGAGTGAATGAGGTAATGCATATAAACCACATAGCTGGGTGCCTGGCAGCTGGTGAAAGGTGATGAATGGTAATGTGGTGGTTTAAGTTAAGGTTATTTTAATTATTGTTATTGGCCCATTTTCACACTGTCTGTGCTTTGAGGTGAAGCCCATCCCATAGAGATTCTTCAGTGTCTCACACGCTGAGCCTCAACATGAGCAAGGATAGTGATTGGCCATCCTGATGGGAACCAATTAGTCTGATAACTGGGACTGTGGTTAGTTTTTTCCAACCATCTGCAGAGTGTAATGTTGGATCCTCCTTGTTCATCTTCCCTGTGGTCCCCCACTGCTACCTGGAGTGGGGACACATCAAAAAGAGGGATCAAGAAATTTAGGCTGGAGACCTGGTTTGAGGCCCAGCTCTTCCAGGGGTTATAGACCCGTGATCTGGGGTGAGCCCCTCTCTGAGGGCCCATTTCCTCTACTGCGCAGGTGGGCTGGATGGCAACAGCAGGGACTCAGAGTTACGGGGAGAATTAAAGGGCTCAGGCCTGGGAAGGACTTGATTAGCTCTCAAGTGCTCTGAGCTCGCAGTACTTGGTGTGCAGGTGTTTTTCCTTTTCTGCTTCTCCCAAAGAGAAATACTCTGTAAAGACTTAGGGAATTGAATTTGTTATTATGAAACTGTTCGTCCGTCTGTTTGTTAACAAGTGATATTGGGATTTACCCTGTGCCAGGCTTAGTTGCAGGTCATGAATGTGGGGCTGGTGAGGAAGGGAGGGTTTGAAGAGACCTCAGTGAAAGGTGCTTCATAGCAGAGTGCTAAGAACAGGGGTGAGTCGCCGTGGCTGGATAGCTCAGTTCATTAGAGCCTCGTCCCAATATGCCAAGGTTTTGGGAGAAAGCTTGGGAAGCACTTTATTAGCTCTCAGGGTACATACAAGAATCAATCAAGGAATGCATACATAAGTGGAACAATAAATCGATGTTTCCCTCTCTCTGCCTTCCTCTCTCTCTAAAATCTATTAAAAAAGAAAAGTTCTTTATATGCACGGTCCCACTTAATCCTCACCACAATCTCTCGGTTACATACTGTTATTCAGCCCCATTTTACAGGGGAGGAAACTGAGGCACAGATAGGTTAATTCACTCACCTGAGGTCACACAGTCCCTGAGTGGAGGATCTGAACTCAAACCCATGAAGTCTGGCTGCAGAGCCTGTGCTCTCAACCTCTGTATCTGATGAAAAGGAAATTAACCTGATAGTTAGGGAAGGAAGGGCATCTCTTTTTCTGAGACTGGAAGTATGAAAGGTTATGAGGGCAGAGAGTTGATAGATTTCTGATGTTCCCTCCTGTAGGAGGCTGCCACTATGGCAAGGAGAGAGTGAGGTGGCCTGATTGCGAGGACCTCCAGCGAGGAGGGTTGTGAGGAGAGAGGCTGTGTGGGGACCGCAAACAGAAGCTGACCTTGGCAGGGGAAGGGGTGGCACAGCAGCCTGAGGGCCCAACAGAAGTGGAAGCTGTCAGTTTGTCACAGCACCAGTCTGGATGGCTGGGGTGCTTCTCCACAGAGCTCTCTGTGGGGGTGCAGGCATGGGGAAAGGTGACAGAGAGTCACTTCCCAATAGCTAGACAGCATATCAGTTCCCACCTGTCTGTCATTGCTGAGCCCTGACCCTGAGACCCCACCCCCATGGTGGCTGGGGCTTTGCAGGGACTCAGCGGTCCTCTGGATGCGAATGGAAGCTATAGCAAGATGGATGAGACTGCATCCTTGCTGTCCAGGAGTGCTCTTTGCTGGTGAAGAAGCTCAATTTCTATGCAACAGGCAGACCACCTCTCCTTACGAGAAGCAGGCTTGGCTAGGCATTCATACCTATACTTCCACTGTACTTGCAGTTTCATGTCTCCTGAGCCCAGTACTGAGGGACGAAGGGGTGTTCCAGGGTTCAGAAGGAGCACTGTGTATGGGGGCGGGGACTCACGGTAATACTGATCCAGGTGGAGGGACTGCCCACACTCACAGTGGAGAATGCTTTCAGGAGGCGTGGAAAGTATGGAATTGGGCCACATGGAGGAAGCCTGTGAGCCATGTTAAGAAGTTTGGGCTTGATCCTGGGTGCACTGGGGGGCCCGCTCCTGTGTTCTGTAATATAGTCATGCATCAAACAGGAGCATCTCACCAGCTTGCCTGGAAATCTCCAGCTTGGACTGGAGGAAGGAGCTGCCCTGTGAGGGAGGGTCTTTTTCGTCGTGGGATGCAGGATGCTCTCCCTGCTGGGCCAAAGGAGATGGACTCTCCACTTCCAGAACAGGAACTTGGGGGCTAGGAGTTCCTCCTAAGAACCGGATCATAAAAGTGGTGGTGGGTGAATGACACCACCCATAGTTAAATAACAGGGTGCCTCAAACATGAATACGCATCTTATTTTCACCCCTTTTCAGGTTTCACTGATTCGAAATAATGGGTGATGCCAGACTAAGTTTTGGACAAAGAAAATTTATCCTAAAGTGCCACTTGACTTTTTTTATGGGGCTACATAAAAGATAAAGCTTACAGTACAAAACTGGCAATAGTTGATGAACTGAGGGCACACAAATACCAAACAAAGTGATTCTTGATGGTTGCTATTCCATTGCTTCATGTTATCAGCAGTGCCTGGACGAGATCAGTCATCAGTTTGAAAACATTGACAAAACACACACAAACACACACACACACACACACAGAACCCAATATTCATTTCTGTAGATTCTTTTAAATTTTGAAAATGACTATATCAGTAAATACTGTCTTTATAGTCATTCAACGTTAGTATTCATGGTCGAGGGAACATCCTGTATATTACAGGGCCTCTTGTAGGGAGCCCAAGACCCTGACCACCATGTCTAAAATAGCTACTGAAAGATAGCATGTCCCTGCATTTCCTGAGACCCATTTGATGGCAGATTTGGGGGATTCCACCTGTTCAAAGGGGGAGTTCCTGAGTACTCCCCAAGTGGAAGTGAGGGGTGGGAGGATCTGTGGTTTGTAGTGAGCCCTGAATTAGAGTCAGCTGCATGAGCCGGGCAGGTTCCTCCCATCTCTGAGCCCCTTAGCCGGTGTGAGAGCACTTGGTAAACCAGAAACCACACCCCACTGCTGCGAAACCACTTTCTCAGCTAGCTCTGACCTTACTAGAAAAGGGCATTTTTTGTTTTATTGTCTTGTACATGTTTACATGTGTGCCTTTTCCATAGTCTGAAGTTCTTTGAGGGCAGGAACCTCATCTAACGAATCTGGGTTTGCCTAGGGCCTGGCTCCAAGTACACACTCAGGGATGCTGTGGGTCGCTGTAAAATTACTGCTGTGTCTACACATCATCGCCTGAGTCTCTGTGTGGGAAACAAAGTCCCCAACTGTACCTCTGCTGTTTCCAGGTGTTTAGCTTTGAGGCACCCAGGTGTTTGGCTTTGGTGGCTGTGACCATCGAGTGCTTTCTCTCTGTCATCCTCAGACTGTCTCTGGCGGAGCTGTGGTTTCCTGCTCATCCTTCATTCCCACAGGGGCCTCAAGGGCTTCCACGGGGCCCCTCTGAGGGTGGAAGCCACTTCTCCGAGGAGTGAAGGCATCTTCCCAGTCTTCCTGCTTGACCCCCTTCCTCACGCTTCTGTGTTTTTTTCCAGAGCACGGATCAGAGCTTCTGTTTGCTGGCCATTCCGTGATCCACACACAATATAAATGAAAGCTGCTAAAACCAATAAATTCAAACCATGTGTGGGCACTGGGGAAGAGCAGGGACGTCAGAGGGCCTGGTTGTGAGGTGGCGTCAGTGCTGACGGCCTTGGAGCTGATTTGTGTATGAGAAAAGTAAATACCCAAAGTGGTAAACAGCCTTGGGTCTCTCATCATCCCTGGGATTCAAAGACATTTAATAGGAACACCCACTCTCTGTCTCTTGTAAACAAAGTGAGATTCTCTGTGTGTGCTGACCTAAATTCGGCATTTTCATCTTTGTGAAAGCCAGCCAGTCATTTTATTTCAGAGACCACAGGCAGCCTAGGCCGCTGGGTTGGGTTGCCTTCTTTCTGGTTTTGTCACTTTTGCTTTGCAAAGGGCTGCATTACTCTTTGGCCTCAGAGCAAATGGAATGGGTGGCCATTCTCACCCCTGTCCCAATGAGGGATATGGATCCAGAGATGTAAATCAGTTTGCCCAAGATCACTCACCAGATCTGGGCTGAGCCCTTCTCTCCTCCTTTAGAATCCCCAGTTTTCCATTCCTCTTTCTGTGAATGGGACTTCTGTTCTCCCAGACGCAGAATCCCAGAGGCATCCTCACCCACTCCTCCCTCATTTCCTCTCCCTTCCAATGTCTCCTGGAGCCGGCCCTTCCTCTGGGTCCCTGCTTTCACAGATTATTCATCTTGTTTTGTTTTATTCAGGCCATTCTTGTGTTCAGGAAAGAGCCCCAGGGAAGGAACCCGGCTGTCATGGGTTTAGGGTTCTGGTTTCTCTGCTTGTCAACTGTGTGGCTTCCAGTAAGTTCCTTCTCTGAGCCCTGCAGTTTTCACATGCGTAAAATGAGGGTGAAGTACCTACCTTCTTGGGGTGGTTGTGAGGATTAATGGAGCTCACATATGTGAAAATGTCCAGCCTCCTAGTTAAACATGGATTAACCCTTAAAATGGCATAAAACCAAATATACCATGTACACACACACACACGAGCACATGTAACACTGTGAAATCTGAGTCATGTCAGTGGGTTGTCAGTGTCAATGTCCTGGTTTCGATATGACTATACTATCGTTATATAAGATGTCACCTATGGGGAATCTGGGGGAGGAGTGTCCTTCCTTACAGCTGTATTTAAATCTGCAATGATCTCAAAATAAAAAGCTTAATTAGAAAAGTTAATTAACCTTCCCAACACACTCGTTCTTCTGTGCCGGCTGCATGCCAGGTACTGCTCTAGGGTACTAGGCATGTATCAGTGAATACAGAAGAAAATTCCTGCTCACCCTTGGTTCAGGTCTTTGCTCAAAGGTAATCTCCCCCCATGACCACCCTATTTAAAACTGCACCTCACTCCTTTCTGTCCTTCCTCCATAGCACCTGTCACCAGCTAGCATTGCATATACTTTACATATTTTGTTTATTGCCCTTTACCCCATTGCTAGAATGTCAATGTCAAGAGAGTACAGATTTTTGTCTCTGATACCTGTATCCTTAAGCACCTTGAACACGCCTGGCACATAGTAGGCATTCAGCTCATGTTTGTTGAATGACTGAGAGCTGACAGACAAGAAACAAGTCAGATTTGGGTAACTGAAGGAGCACAAAGCAGAGGGAGGGGATGGTGAGATGGTAGAGGAAGTCTCATCTATCATACTGACCAAGCCTAGATTTTTTTTCTGCAAACTCTGTATGTCTTTGTGTTGTATGAGGGGTAAAGTCCTGGCTTCTTAGTTTTGGATGCACTCAGTTTCTTCTCTTTATCCATTCACCACATGCTTCTTTGAGCCATTACTATGTTTGGGACCCTCTAGAGCAAGCTGAGACGAGGTAGAAAAGGATCATCCCCCAGGAGGCTTACAGGTGGGTAACAGAGAGATGGGACAGGAATGCAAACAGCATATGACAAGGAAGAATGGAGAGAGAAGTGAGCTAAGTCAAAGTGCCGGGGAAGGAGCCTGAGAAGAGAGGGTTCACTTGTGGCCAAGGCATTTGGGACAGCCTCCATGGAGGAGGTGTTGGTTCTTGGCCTTAGAATTCTGGGAAGATCTCAAGGTCTTTTCTGATCTGGCCCTGGCTCAACCTGCCAACTTCCTTTTCCATGGCTCCCCCAAGACATGCTACAGCTCTAATTAGGCTGTTCCTTGCATGTAGTTCTGGATAACCTGGCTCTGCTCATCTCTGACCTTTGCCTGCAGTACCCTCTCTCCTTCCTCGTCTTTCTCTAAATCCCATTTCCAATTCCAGATCCAGCCTGGCACTTCCATCCAAAACAGGAGCTGGCTGCTAAGCCTAAGGGCTTGAGTGCACAGTGGTTCCCCAGCAGTACTAGTGGCTGGATGGACTTGAGAGCAGTGAGGAAATGTGATTCTTCCAAAGAGGGCAAGATTTGTTATTTTTGTCTTTGACCCAGTCTCCTCATTTTGAACCACTGAAAGTTCAGTTAGGGTAGGGCTTCCTTTACAGCATTTCAGAGTTGGTTGGTAACAAAAACGCTGCAAACAGAGGTGCTCAACTTCAGGAATTGGCCTCAGGAATTCATCGGTATTCTAGTGTCATACTGGAGTCTGTGCTCACTCAGTACATCTTTAAAAATACTTGAAAATATCTCTGCAGCATGTACTGCTATATATTCACTCGCTTAACAAATGTGTTTTTAAATAGATTTTTAAATTTTTGAATAATTTGTGATTTATACAATCACTGAGAAGATGACCTAAAGAGTTCCCCATACCCAGTTCCCCCTATTTTGGCACTTATGTTAATACTAGAGGCCTGATACCTGAAATCTGTGCAAGGGACTCAGCCCTCGCAGCTGTGGCAGCTGCCTCAGCCCTCCCAGCCCTGGCTTTGTCTGGAAGGTTGTCTGGATGGTTCTGCTGTTCGGCCGTCTGGTCTAATTAGCATAGTACTCTTTTATTATTATAGATGATACGTTTGTCCCAATGAATGAACCACATTGATCCATCATTACTAACTAAAATCCTTGCCTGGTTCAGATTTCCTTTTCCCCCTAATGTCCCTTTTATGTTACAGGACACCTTAGTATCCGTACTTGACATCTCTCCTTTGACTCCTCTTGGCCATGACCATTTTTCTGACTTTTGTTGGGTTTGATAATCTTGGCATTGAGTCCTGATCGCATCCTTGTCCCTCATTTGGGATTTTTTGATGTGTTCCTTATGGTTAGACTGGGGTTGTGTTTTGGGGAAGGAAGATTATAGAGGAAGTGCCATTCTCCTCATATGATATCAATGGCACCTGCTATCAATACGACTTATCCCTGTTGATATTAGCCATGGTCACTGGCTGACGCACTGCTTCTCACTTTCTCTACAGTAAAGGTTCTCTTTTTCTCATCTTTCCAACTGCACTCTCTGGAAAGATGTCACTGTGAGCAGCCCACCCCGAGGAGTGGGAAGTTTTGTTCCCCCTCTATCCGTGCGCTTTGAAAGCTCACTATGTGCCAGGCTGTTACCGATGCTGAAAATAGAGTGGTGAGTGGGGCAGAAAAGATCCTTTTCTTATGTGGAACTTTCATTCCAGTGAGGGCTTAACAGTGAGTAAACAAGTAGTAATTTTAAAGCGTGATAAGGGGTATAAAGGAAAAAGGCAATAGGTTGGAGAGGGAATAGGGTGTTGGGGAGTGGGTTGGGGGTGGGGGGTAGAGGAGCAGTTTTCAGGAGAAAGTACCTTTCGAGCTGAATCCAGAGGGACGAGGGAGAGCCAGCCATGCACACCGGGGGAAGCACATCCTGGGCGGAGAAGCACAGATGCCAAGGCCCTGATCCGTTTAAGGAACAGAAATGATGTCATGACTGGAGCCCCTGTGCGCACAGAGCAGTATCAGGAGAGGGAGCAGAGAGGAGGCCTATCTGCTGGCCTATAGATAGCAGGAGGGCATTTGGATTTTAATCTGACAGTGGAAGCCTTTGGTGTAAAGTGGGAGAAGATCTGACTGCTTTTCTATGTAAAAGGTGGTTTTGGCTGTGGTACAGAATGGGTTCCCCTGGGGACAAGAGCAGAATGGGTTCCCCTGGGGACAAGAGCAGAATGGATGCTGGTGGAATAGTCCAGGCGCAGGATGGCTTGGGCCTGGGAGGAGCAGGTGGAGGTGGGTTTTGGAGGTGGAGCTGACAATATCTGATGAGATCAGAAGCTGGTACGGCACTTGCACATGGTGGTACCATAAATGAAGTCAGGAGAGGCTGAGGTAGGAACAAGTTCAATAGGTTAAAATGAGATATGGAGGCCTCATTACAAAAGCTTCACCAAAATCTCTTTGTTGGCATCATTCTGAGCAGCCCCCCTGAGACATCACATAATGGGAAGGATCAGAATAGTGTTCTGTTTGTCGATTCAGGTATGCCATTAAGTAAGCATATATTGGTTTGTGTTGACTTATGTCTACAGAAAAGTCAGTCAACAGGTATTTGTTGAACACCAACTATTGTTTAATGCTGTCTTAGGCATGAGCCAAGGACTCTGTCTAGGTGGGTAAGGGACGGAGTGTGGATAGCATGTTCATACATGTGCAGTTGGCCACACGAGAGAGAACTCATGTCTCCAGGGATGCCTAGAAGCATCATGGAGGGCTGCCTAGTGGAGGTGGAAACAGTCGTAAATTTGAAGGGCATCATAGGGTCAGAATAGGTGCTCAAAAACTACTGCTGGTTGAGTGAGTGGTTGGAAAGTAGGTTGCTAACCACTGCCTAGTGGGGCTCTGATACGAGGATGAGGAGGCCAGTGTCACCTGTGGGCCATGAAGAACCACCATGGAATAGCATGAGTGTCTAAGAAAAATGGAAGGAACCAGATCCCAAAGAAAGGCTTTTGATTTCCTAGCCAGTATTTAATTTATTGTAATAATGACGGTACTGCTAATAATAGCAATAATTTTTATAACTACTTAATGAGTGTTCTTTTTGCTGGAAAGGCGCTGTTAGTTCCATGCGTGGCCCCGTCTGTGTGTGATTAGAGGTTACTGGAGGGAACTAAGAAGGCTTTTTTATTTCGAGTTTGGTTGTTTCCTTTCCTGGTTGGTCTCTGCTGATAGTCCATCTCTGTGTTGGCTCTTCGATCTGTTTGTGTTCCATGAGATACCACAAAAGCACAGTCTTTGTCAAGGTAAATATGCCAAATCCTTATTATAACATTTAATCACTTAGGGAGGTTTCACTCTGGGGCCGGGCGGAGGGGTGGTGGGAATGGAAAGAAAAGTCCAGATTGCTTTGATTAACTGCATTTTTCTTTCTGGGTGAATGAGAAGGCTTTGGTGGAAATCTGTCATTGAGGCTGTTTCCAGGAAAGAGTGAGAAAATCGATTAAGGAGGTTCCGGAGGTTCTGGAGCATCTATTGTGGGCATGGGGCCGGATGCTGACACAATGCGCTGGAAGAAGGCATTTCTCTTCCCTGTTAGAATGTGTGTCTGGAAGGCAGGTCTACCTGGCACAAGGTGGACCTCAGTAATTCTCATTGATTTGACACACCTTTAATCTCATGGTAATTAATCGTTTTAAGGATTCGGATGGGTGAGAGCTCAACAGGACTCACTGGCCTGAGCGTCATGGAAGACATGGTGTTTGATAGAGCCCTTTCTCCACTTAAACTGCACATGGGCAGGCCAGCTTCCTGTGGTTTTCTCATGTTTGTGAGGTGATCTCTGTGTGCTTGGTGAGTGAGAGAGCTGACACTCAGAGGGTTAAGAGGTTCACTCATACCCTAGCCAGTTTTGCGCAGTAGTTAGAGCATCACCCATGAGCCATGGGTTCAATTTTGTTCAAGGGCACATGCTTGGCTGTGGGCTCAAGGTGTCTGTGGGAAACAACTAATGGATGTGTCTCTCTGGCATCCATGTATCTCTCTCTGTCTCTCCTCTTCCTTTCCACTCTCTCTAGAAATCAATGGACAATAATATCCTTGAGGGAAGATGAGCAAAAGCAACAACAAAAAGATAAGGGGAAAAAAAAGAGTTCACTCACACCTCCGTGAGAGTGGGCCATCCCGTACTGATTCACAAGTCTGGCTCAGGGTCTGCCTTGGTATTCCCATACGTAGCAGCTTCTCAGTGCACATGCAGTGAATGAGTGAATATTTTAGGAGTGTGTATGCTATGTTGGAGGCCTTCAGAAATATGTAGGATGTGTAGCCATGACACAAACCTAGGCCTTGTATTTCCAACACCTGATTTCTTTTGCTATACTGCCCAATTTCATTATGGCAGAGGTGGGGTATTGGATTAGATCACTGTTCAAAAATATTCACTGCCTCCCCTTCCCTGAGCCTGCGGTGATGTAGGGTTTGGCTATGTGACTTGCTTTGTCTTTTTTTATTTTCACCTGAGGATATGTTTATTATTTAATAGAGAGGAAGGGAGAGAGAGAAACATTGATGTGAGAGAGACGTCGATGTGAGAGGGTAAAGAGGCTCTGCAGTGCCCCCAACCAGCCCCCAGAGACAGTCTTATCTAATACAGAGCAGCGTGTGACCCCTAACTGTTGCTGGTGCTTCTGCCCTTGGGGCTCATACATGCTGAGCAGTTGTGATGATTCCAACTTGTTATGGTGTCTTGGTGTGTGCGTGTATGCACATGCATGTGCACATTGGGGTGCGATCCCGTGTTCCTGAACCCGGGATGAATGACTTCGAATTAACCATTGTTTGCCATTAGCTGTACTTCCTCCAGCTGCTCAGACAATTTAGAGTTGCTGCCCCTTCTTGGCCACGCATGTCCAAAGTCCTGGCCTTCTGGCAACTCGCTTGGGAGCTTGGGGTCTCGGGGGTCATGGAGGGAGTAAAACCACAGTGATTGTCAGAAAGGAACAGCCTGTAGCTTACCTTCCTGGCTCTCTAGAAAAAGATTGACTGAGCAAATTAGAATTGAAAATAAATATTCATGGAGAAATGTGCACCTGGGTCATGAACGCCTAGTTATCTCAAGGCCGGGATGTTATTTGTTTTGAATCAAATATTAATATGCTAATTTCACAGTTCTTATCGCTGTAAGAGCAGGTAATGTAAGTGCCTCTACTAGGCAATACTTTCTTGCCAGGCTCTGGTAGCCATGGGAATCGGTCATCCAGGGTGGTGCCCACCATTGCACAATGCATCATAATCAACAGCATTATTTTTAGTTCTTGAAATCCACATTATACACTGTGAGATAACACACAACGACATTTCCACCAAAAGTGAATTATCTAGAGAATAAAATCAGAACCCTGAGGTATCATGGTATTAGCTGACATATGACTTTGGATGGAAAGTTTTTAAAAGTATGTTTGTCACACACAACAGCAAACTCTTCAATGGGGTCATCCCCAGTAGCCCTGGATGCATGGAGAGGTGTGTACCAGGGGCGACCTTTTGCCTCGATGATTCTAGACTCTAGACTGCTATCATCCTCTAGTTTCTGGGAGTCTTGGTGGCTGTCTCTCCATCTCCCCCGTCAGAGTCAGGCTGAAGTTCTGACTTCTTACCAGAGCTGGTGTCCTCTGAGACCTATTGGCTGCTTTTAATCTTTTGTGAGCGAGGAAGCCAGAGAACCAGATCTGTTAGAAGTGAGTCCAGAGCTAAACTAAATCCTTTCAGATGAAGACGCTGAGGCTTTCCTCTAGGAGTCAAGCGCAGGAATGCAGGGCAGTGGCGATGTTGTCTTGTGAACATGAGTTCTGGATGGGAAGTTACCAGATATGGGACTTCTGGTTACATGGAGAATTAGTGTGTATGTGTGTGTTCAGGTTTACCCACATATACTCATAGGCCTTGGGGGGTAAGGCTTGGTAATTCCGTTAATTCTGTTTCTGAACTGCTCTCACTCGGCACCAGATCAATGGTTGAAAGCTTCCAGGAGGCCGATCACAGCCAGCAAGGAGGAATCAGCCCACAGGCAGAGAAGTCCGCTAGAGGGACGGCTGCCTCCGGGGCCCTGCCTTCCCATCACTGCAGCTGCTCTAACACAGGCTGGTGACTAGCAGCTCATTTAGCTCATGGTTGAAGAGATTTAAACATCTGCCAAGTGACTAACCTGGGTTTCAAATTTATGAAATTTTGTCGTCATTATTAAAGCATCATCGATGGACACTAAACTGTCATATCTGAAGTATGGACCTGATTGATTTTTACAGTCTGTTCCTAAGATTGGGCAAAGCTGTTATCAAAAAGCCATCCACATACCCACTGCATCCGGTAGTTCAGGTTAGCGGCTGCCATGGACTGAGTGTTTGTGTCCTCCCCAAATTCACAGGCTAAAAATTCTTAGCCCCGAAGTGCTTAGAGAAAGGGCCTGTGGGAGGGAATCAGGCTTAGCTGAGGCCATGAAGGTAGAGTCCTTGTGATGGGATTAGTGTCCTTATATCAGGAGACACCAGAGAGCTGGTGCTGGCTCTCTCTGCCGTGTGAGGACCCAGCCAGAGGTGCCATCTTCAAGCCAGGAAGAGGGCCCTCGCCAGAGCCCAGCCAGGCTGGCACACTGACCTCAGACTTCAGTCACCAGACTATTAGACAATACATTTCCCTTGTTCAAACCCCATCTATAATCTCTTGTTTTGGCAGCCCAGGCTGAAACGCACCCCTTTTTCCCTCCCCTTCAACCCCCTGGCTTGGGTCATGTTCATCAGGCAGTCTAGGAAGTACCACTTTCTGTCATTCACACTTGAGTCCCTCCCTGGCTCCTGAGGTGAGACCTGCATCTTACACACCTGGACACGGTGACATTCCTTTTGGTGTAAGATGACAGCCAGGCCCGTGATGTGCGGCAGCTGTGGGCATGTGGCAGGCTCTGCTCTGCATGTGTCCATGTTGGAGACGAGCCTCCCAGGTTCCCATGGCCTGGCTGATGCTGCCAGATGTCAGAATGTGCAGGCCTGCCACCGCCCTGCAGTGTAATAGGCCTCTTCATAAATTGCACCACACAGTTGTTCCAGTGACACGTGTCACTTCGTGCGGCCGTGATGCTGTGTGGCCTAGGCTTTTTATTTGTTTGGATTTGTCCCCCCTTTGTAAACAGTGAGGAGTGTCTGCCTGCAAAGTGGTCCTCTTGTCTTCCTGGCTGAACAGGGAGGGGAGAGAGGGGGCAGTCCTTCCTCCCTCGCTCTCTCCTTCCTGGCGCAGGCGCTGCCACAGGTTTCCGGAACCTGTCTGAGCACCTCGGCTCCCTGTGACCTGGAGCACCTGGTGGTTAGAGGTGGAGGGACTCACCAATTCGGGCCAGCCCCAGTCACAGCATGTCAGGAAGGAAGCTGGACCCAATTTCCCCGTGAACTAAAGTGGAAAGAGGAGATGAATCACACCTAGATCATGGGTTCCTTATCAGAGGCCCTGGCCCAGCAGATTCCCCCAGAGGCAGTTTCTTTCCTGGGCTGGGGAGGGGGCAGGGTTAGGGTCAGCTGGGTAGCCATCCTCCAGACACAGGAGGGAGGGGGCAGTCAGATGTCACACGTTACCCAAGAGAGCCCCGAGGCCTCTGGCGGGTTCTTCCTCCACCCTGGCGTCCTCTGTCCTCCGTGGGAGTTCACTGGACTCTCTGGCCCTGGGATTATTTACCAGGAGAGGATACTGAATTGCAAATCTGGATCTGTAACCCGGTTCTGGATGCTGCCAGATAGCCCCATCACTTTGTAATGCAGAGGGGGCAGCCCTCAAGTTCCCGGGAGAGTCAGACTTGTGTCTTGCGGGAAACCCTCCCAGTCTCCCACCTGACAGGCCACCCCCCTCCCCAGGGACTTCGGGTGGAACTGGCCTTGATGCTAGAGTCCAACCCACTTGATCAAGTCCTGGAAGAAAAATCAAAGACTGAGGAGGAATCATGTGCAGTGCTGAAAGTCCCTGACTGCAACTCGAAACAAAAAGGATTTATGTTTTGAAGACCCATTCAGATGGCTCAGTGCCCTGAGTGGAGAGAGGCGGCCCTAAAGAGTGAGGTAGAACCTGGGATGAGGAGAGGTGGGTCTGGCGTGCTGGGGGCAGCCCCTCCCCTGCCTGTGTGCACCTGATGGGTGTGTTGTCTTCCTCCCCTACGTGTCCATCACCTCATCTGCAACAGGAGAGGAGCCGGATGAAGTGACCGGTCCCAGCCTGGGCCCCACGTTCCCCGGCCAAGTAGAAAGCACTTGATGAAATCTCAAGGCTGTTCAATATTAAACATACAAGCAACCAAAGGACTGTTTTATTTATTGGAAGCAAAACTGCAAAGATAACACAAATGGCAAGCTTTTAGCCCCTGAATACATCAGACCAGTATCCGAGGCTCAGACGCTGTTATCTCTTCCTGATCAGAAGCCTGGATTGGCACTCGGACAGACATTTGGGATAGGGATGTGTACCGTAAGGGAAAATATTTCAAAACATGACACTCTGCAGGCCTTGGGTGGGAAGGTCTTTGCTCAGGAAAAAGTTCAGAAACCATGTTTTCAGCATTTCAGAATTTTTAATGAAGATTGTGTCCTTCCCCCACTATGAGTGATCTTTTGGGACTTCCCCATCCCTAAAATCACAGGGTGGCCAACGCTTCCGGTTTGGAAAGTGCTAAGCCTGCTCATAGGGAGTGCCAAGGTACCTCCCCCCAACCCCCACGCTCATGCAGGTAGAGATTCCTTGTGTAATGTAACCAGAACGCTCCCTTTTCATCTCCGTTAATTTCCAAATTGGCTCGTTAAATCCATACATTCCAGAGACTCGGTCCAACATTCCAGGGAACCTTTCCATGGACAATCAGAGCAGGAGTTCTTTTTGGCAGGGTTTCTTTAAGCAGAGGGAATGTGAAAAGAAAAAATTACCAGAACAAATTATCTTCATCTTGCAAAGGGGACCTCGTGGTTACCTCAGCCCTCATCTCTCCCTGACTCTCCCTCCTCCATGTTTGCTTCACAAAGCATCTCCGTGAGTCCAGCTTTGGGCCTGGCCCAAGTTCACTTCCTCACGTGTTTGTTGAACTCCTACTGCAGACAAGACATTGTGAGCTAGCAGCCCCACCAGGGAGAAGCAGCACAGTAAACCCCGGGTGTTCCTTTTTGCCCCAGTATTGTTGGGAGGCAGACATGTAAGTGTGTTTGAAAGTTCAGTGTGCAGTTGCCAGGGGAGGTGTCTGTCTTGCTGCCAGATGGGTACAGAATGTGCCACACGTGAGCAGGGCACCAGAGGACTTTACCTGGAATCAACAGCCTTCCAAGAACTGAATGCAAATCAATAAATAACCCAAGTTCAAAGGTCGGTTATCAGCTCAGTTTATCTCCCCTGCTGAATGCCAACTTTTTGACTTACCGTTTCTAGTCCTCTGACCTGCAGAGTTGTTCCCACCCCCAGGCAGCTGAAGCTGCTGTCCCAGCCCTCCCTGCCCTTCTTTCAGGGAATGGCCTGATTTTTTTTTTTTCCTGAAGGGCTTTGGTGGGGAGATAACCTTCCTTTTCCCCAAAGAGCAGCTCCAGGCAGTGGAGAGTTGGAGGGATGGATTCTGGTCCCCATCCTTCTGGTCTGCTTACCACCTGCCACCTGAGGATGGAGGTGGTAAAGGAGAGCTAAACCCTATCCAGATGTCACCTACTGTTTGTCATTACCTTCAACAAGCACTTCTTGAACACCCAGTGAATGGGTGTGCCGGCACTTCTCTGTGAGATGGTCCCTGCTCTGGGGAACCTGCTAACTCCTGTGTAGGAGCAGGTCTGTGCATATGAATGTTTACGTCAGTTTATCTCATTGGGATGGACACAGACATATAATTAATATTAATTGAATGAATGAATGAATGAATGAATGAATGGATACCAGAATTATAGAAATTTAGCTTCAACTTATAGGTAAATAAGCAGCTAGGCCTACCTTGTTTCTCATCCTGGCAGCAGGCCCACCTGTGTGGTGCCTTTGTGTGAAGCAGACACCCGTGAGTGCATGCAGCCCTGTGCTGGATGCATGAGTCAGACTGCACCAGAGTGTGTGATGGCCCTACGGGGAGGGATGGGAGATGGAGAAGAACAGAGAAAAAGCTCTCTGTAGCTCATGTGCTTGTAGTGTCCTCGCCTATCAAGTAGAGGAATAACAGAACCTACTGCAAAGGCTGCTGTGAGGCCTACATGTGTCACTACATGGATCAGTGCCTGGCACGTAGTAAGTGCTTATTAAGTATCAGATCTTTATGTTGTTATTGTTATTAGGGGGGAGAGCCAAGTGACAGGATCTGGGGGTTCAGGGAACCCAGTGTCTAGAGGGATGAAGGATTGGGAGGAGGGGAAGTTGAAGTAGCTGATTGGTTGGCTGTGGTCGATATGAGTTGAGTTTCTAAAACGGTAACTAACTCTCTGGAGCCCTCAGGTCTTACCTGATGGTAGGGCTTCCACAGTGGTAGAGGCAGGAGGTCATAGGTGAAATGGGGTGACCAGCAGCTTTCTCCTGGTTCTCATTCTGAGCAACAAACTCTCTCTCTCTCTCTCTCTCTCTCTTACTGATGACAGGGAGGAAACGGGCATCTAGGAAATGGGCAAGAGCAGGTAGGGTGGTCCAGAGCTAACTAGGTAGGCCAACGATTTATTAGGTTGCCTAGTAGGGAAACTGAGGCAGAGGCCTGATAGATATAGGCTGCCCAGAGCTCTCCATAAGCATAACTGAAATCAGGTCTATGATGGGCAGATCATAAGCCCCTGCTACTGGCGTTCCTGATCATGGGACTCTAGTCTGATGTGGCTTAGCCTGAAGCCCACAGGAGCAGAGTGAGCAGGGAACCTCATTCTGGAGAGGAGGGAGGTGGAGGAGGGGACTGGAAATATCGTAGGCTTAGGTTGGGAGGGGTTTCATGGAGACCTTGACTTGAGATGGGAGGATGGTCAAGACTTGGAGGGAGAAAGTCAAGTGCAGATTCAGGTTGGGAGTGTGGGTGATGAGATCCAGAGATAGGAATAAAGATGTGTGCCTAGAACAGAGCAATGGTGGGGTGTGCATGTAGGAGAGAAGCCTGGGATTGGACCAAGCAGAGAAGGCCAGGCAAGGGAGCCTTGAAGGCCAACCCAGGAATGCAGAGCCACTGGCCACTTTTTGAGGAGACTGTTATAAAGAATCAGATGGTGGCATAGAGTCCACACTACTCTATGTGTCTGTGCTGCAGACAGGACTCAGGTAGGGTGCTGGAAGGAGCATGAGATTGGGGGAGGAGATGATAAGAGGCGGTCAGAGCAGTGTCGTAATTGTATTGTTAGCAACACCCTGGAAGTGCAAAAGCCTAGGCAGAGGCAGTAGGAGGGGTGAGGTAAAAAGACCCGAGCCAGGAGAAATATCAGGAAGGAGGAAGCCCTAGAGCAGTGGTTCTCAACCTTCTGGCCCTTTAAATATAGTTCCTCATGTTGTGACCCAACCATAAAATTATTTCCATTGCTACTTCATAACTGTAATGTTGCTACAAGTTATGAATTGTAATGTAAATATCTGATATGCAGGATGGTCCTAGGCGACCCCTGTGAAAGGGTCATTCGACCGCCAAAGGTGTTGAGACTCACAGGTTGAGAACCGCTGCCCTAGGGCCTGGTGGCTGATGAGATACAGGACACAAGTGTATGGGGTGGGGCCTGTTTAGGAGGGGAGATGAATTCAAAGGGCCCCAGTGGGCAGGCTGTCAGAAAGTGGGGCCCCAGGGAGGGGTTCTGGGCTGGAAAAGAGGATTCAGGAGGCCTTGAGGCAGGACGGAAGCCGTGGGTGGGGAAGAGATGGAGCATAAAGAGAAAGAGGAGAGACCAACGATTGCAGTTGGGACAGTCACCCTCAGGGCCAAGAGGAGGGAGAGGAGACGTACAGCACCAGAGGGGTCATGGTGGCCAGGGACGTGGGATGCAAACAGGAGAGCACAACTTCTCCCTGTGCCCAGATGCCAAGAGCTGCTGCGTCTTTGCCCAGGCTGGCCCTCTGTTGAAATTCATGCCCCCTTGCCTGCATGTGTGTCTATACACAGCATGCACACACATGCATGCAAGCACCCAGCTCAACCCCATGACTTTTGGCAATTGTCAGCTCAAGTCTTTTATCTCTTCTGGAAAACTCTGGGCAGCTCCCCAGCCACCATTTTAGTTATTCTCTCCTCTCACCTTTCCCCACAGCCCCTGCCCCACCTGCCCCACGCACTTAGCAGATGATACTGTGATTACCTGCAATGTGGAAGGTTCTCCCACCAGACAGTGAGCTTCCCAGGGCTGTTCCCATGATGCTGCAGCCCTGGACAGAACTCCATGAACGGTGGCAGCTGATTGAGGAGAATTTCTATGAAAAGGAAGATGGGCAGGTAGAGGCCTGAAAAAGCACTGGGGTGTTCAGCCTGGCCCTTTGAGGCTGCAGCCTGCGTGGAAGGTAATAGGGGTGAAAGCGTGATCTAGAGAACATACCCTATGGTTCCACCTGCCGGGATCACTCAGCGCCAAGTTGCCCGTCACCTACTGTGCTCCTGTTTGATCCGGCTGTGGCCCCCACCTGCCTTTCCTTGTAACTTGGTGTCTTTTGTTTCTGCATCACTTTGAAGTTGTGACCTGAACCTCTCCTGTAACTGGGCACATAGTAGGGCCTGGGGAAATGCTTGTTTGAATGGATCATGGCTCTCTGTAAAATGAGAAAGAGGAGAAACTGACCACCACTTGGGGAGAATGGAGCTCAGGATGTCTGGTCTCTGAAGTCCCTGGAACGCCAATGAGGGAAGCAGAGCCAGTCACTGGAAAGGCACTGGCATGAATGCTGGGCGCCCCTCCTCAGCCACTGACCCCAGGCTGGGAAGGGAGGGGAAACCTCTCTCAGTGCCTCCTGAAGCCACACTTGAAGCCGTGTGCTTTCACACTCAGCATGTTGTCTCATAACCCACAGAGCAAGTTCATATGCTGGCTCATATGTGGAGTCCTTGTCTTCATTTTATTTAATAACATGGGGCAATCCACAGAGGTGAGGTGACCAGCTGAAGGTCACAGAGCTGGTAGGTCACAGGCTGCCTGACTGTGGTTCTTATGTGTTGCTAAGACTGGTTCTGGCCTGAGTGCAGAGCTGCACTGGGTGTCCGGTGCCCGAGGCCCACAGCCCTGAGGCCTTTGGAAGAAGCAGGGTTTCCTTTCGTTTGGGAAGGGGCAGGAAGGCAGAGCAGGAAGGTTTGTCCTCTGTCCTGTTGGGCCCTGTAATTCTAAGAGCAAAGGACTGTGTGACTTGAACACACAGTGTTTAGGGCCGAACCCTGTCTGGGATGCCTGGAAACATTTGACATGATGTCATGAAAAACTATGAAAGTGTCTCTCCAAAGCTCCAAGGGAAGAATTCGGCCTTTGCACGTACGTATGTGTTTAATTTTCGGCTGTCCCGATTTCTCTCAGAAAGCCGTTGGTTCTTCCCCGGAGTCAGTCCAGACCCCTCTGCTTCATCTGCACTGGGACAAGCCCTTATGCCCAGCTGGCTCCTTCGGTCCCATTTTTCTTGGGCGTTTGGGCTGTCCTCTGTGGCATTTTTCAGTCATGTGTTATCAGGAGCTAAGAAATTAAAACAAGGAAAGCATTCCTCCAGCCCTGAGTGGCCTTTGGGCTGAGCTGGAATGTTTTGGGGCAGGGGGCAGGAGCCAGGTGGAGTCCCTCTGTCACAGCAAAATGAGTCCGTGAGAGGAGACCCAGCCCAGAGGAGAGACGGGACCTGCCCTGGGGAAGGTCACAGCATTGCCAGGCAGGATACAAGTCACATGGGAGAGCAGTTGTGTAAGAGCAGGGAAATTCCTCCTACTCACTTGGAGCCCAGCACACCCTGAATGAGTGGGACTAGGGACAGACTGAAGGAGCCGTGGGCATGGCTTTGTCCTCTACACTGTGCCCCCTGCCCTTGAAGGGCTCACCACGTAGTGGGAGCGAGAGGCGTGCACATGTCAGTTTCAGAGTGGGTGACAGGTGCTGAGATAAAGGGGTGTGCTGCACCAAGGGCCTTGGGTGTCGGGGGAGGAGTTAAAGAGGGGGAAGAGTTTGAGCTAAGAAGAGAAGTTAAATGTCTTAGATACAAGGAACAACAGCCAGTGGGTGGGAGCAGAGGCCTGCAGCAGCCTGGCACGCTTCTGGTGTGGGGCAAGTGTTGGCTTGGCTGCCCACCGCACCCTACCTAAGGGCTGCTGGGGATCTTTGCCTGGCATCTCAGTAGAACCCAGCTGTCAGGACGGCCAGCAGGGCTATTGGGAGGCCTAGATTAGTGGAGGCAGGAGTGAGTTGGGGAGGCTTCCTGGAGGAGGAGGTACGCAGTGGCCTCGAAGGAGGGGAGGGTTAAGACAAGTAGGCAGGAAAGCAGGATAGGAGCCCCATAGGTGCACAGAACCAGAGGCCAGATGGGAGCATGACATGGTGGGGACCCCAGACTGAGAGGTGCCTTGCAGTGGCACTTGGCACAGTGCCTGGCATCTTCAGATGAGGCTGTAGCCCACTTCTCTGAGAAGAATTCATGAGTCAAGAGACGGCCCTTCCAGTGGGAGTGGCCTCCCCTTGTCCCATCACTGTCACTGAGGACGCTGAGTGTGTGAGTCAGGGTGTCAGATGACCTGGCTCCTATGGCATCAAGCAGTGTCCTTTACCACTTCATGCCTCAGTTGGATCACCTAGAGGATGAGGACATTGGAGGAGACTTCTGGCATTCTGTGATCACCTTGCCTGGTAACCTAGAGCAAGGCATGCTATGTCTGAGGCTCACTGCCCAGTGCATAAAGTGGGGAGATGGAAACACCACTGCTCTGACACCTCACGGGTGCCAGCATTTGGGAGGACCAGACAGTTGTGCCATGAAATCACTCCAGAGTCAACTTCAGACATTGAGAGGTCAGGAGGCATTGGGACTTCTTCTTGACATGGCGCCCGCCAGGGCCGTCTCTCCTACAGGCAGGTCCCTCGCCTCTCTGATCCTCCCACCATGTTCCCTCAGCTTTGAGGACAGTGCAGCCTGAGCAGCTCCACCCAACATCTGGAAGGACTTCCTCAGGCCACATGGCCTGGAGCCTTCCCACTGCCCCCTGAAGACACCCACACACCTGGCCCTGGAGCCTGCTCTCCCAGGGTGGGCGCGACCACTCTGCTATGGGCCCACGGTCCTGGCTCCAGTACTCTGAGCTCACCAAGGTTTATTTATTTATCGTTTGTTTGGGGTGAAATAGGAGAGAATCAAATCCAATGTGCTGTTTTAGCAGCAATTGGTGGAAAGAAAGGCAGGTCTGTTTCTCCTGAAAGAATCCCCTGCATTGTGGCCCTGGTCCCTTGGTTGGGTTTTGGCAGACAATACCCTTCTTTCTCCCTGTACCCGCCAGCTCGCCCCCGGCTGCCCGCCCGCCTGTCTGCCCTTGGTCCATGGGCCTGCCGCTGCCCGCTTGACTTGGCTGTTGGGAAGGAAGAGAAGGAGGTGCCTGAGGCCTTGGCTGCTCTGTCCCCTGGCCTATCAGGCCCTGCAGGATTTCTGGGGCCACCACATCCCTGTGGCCCCCAGAAGAGCTCTCTGTTTGGAGCCTGACTCTATAGAAATGTGTTGAGGGCCTGCCCTGTGCCAGGCCCTGTGCCCACAGAAGTGAAGCTCTCCTCCCTCCTGGAGTGAGGCCCAGGGTTCAGGGTTCAGGTCTCAGGTCCCACTACTATTTCCTCTAGCTAAATCTTCATTGCCATTTTATGGACAGACCAATGGAAGCTCTAAGGGGCTGAGCATCTTGTCAACTTCACACTGTGAGATATTGGTAGCTGAGGTTTGGGGGACCGTCTTTCTTCCACCCTGTGTAGAGGCGAAGGTCAGTAGGTCAGCAGAGGCTTGGGTGGTCAAGGCAGCCTCTGCAGGTGACTTCAGTGTTCCCTACCTGCTTGTCTCAGCCTCCCCTTCATACTCCTCCTGTAACTGTGTTGAAGCCTCTCGTCATGAACAGAATAGAATCAGAGTTGTACCCTGGCCCCTAGTGACCTATTTCCTGTTTGCCTTTCCAACTTCACCAAAAACGTCTCCTTTTCCTTGCCCTTGCCCAGTCTCATTCCATTGTTGCTGTTTCTTTAGCATACCAAAGTCATTTTTGCTCAGGGCCTTTGCACTTACAGCTTATCTGCCCAGAGCTCTTTTCTCCTGAGGTTGGCATGGGCAGTTCTTGACCAGTAAGGGGTCCACTTGATTTAAATGGTCTCCTCTCACTCATACTCTTTAACTCCTTAGCTTTCTCTCCTTTTCTTTATATCATGTGTCACTTCCTGAAATCATAATATTTATATATGCTTACGTGTTGTATTTCTGTCTCTTCCACTAGGTTGTAAGCTCCTTGCCTAGCCCATTCTAGGAGCTTGGTAAATATGTGTATTTTTTGAATGAATGAATGAAATCTGAAATGTTATGTCTTGATTTTCAGGGACTTTTCTCAGAATATTTTATTGTTTTGTCTAGTAAGTTTCTTGGACCTTGACAATACGTATCTGAAGAACCATGGCCTAGAAAGTTACAGTAGACTGGTGGGAAGACACCAGCAGAATTAGCTAGAAAACTTGGGTGACCAGGCTTCAGAGTCAAGCATATTGTCATTTTCTTTAGCTCTTTTTGCCTTGGCTTTCTCATCTCTAAAATGGGAATAATAATAGTACTTCCCACAAGAATTCTTTTGAGAAGTAAGTTAATAGATAAAAAGCACTTAGAATAATATCTGGCCCATAGTAAGCATATATTGATGTTATCCATGATTACTGTTATTATTTATTAGCTATTTTATCATTATTATTAATAGTAGAACTATAATTATTCCAACTCAGCTCTGACATTTACAAGCCGCGTATCCTTATGTTGGTCACGTAACCTCCCTAAGCCTTCGTTTTCTCCCCTTGTGGTTATTGATAGTATACTGGTCTCATAGATTTGTCATGGGGATGTATTGAAAAACTACACATCAAGTGCTTAGCAAAGTCATGGGAACTGAAGACCTATGGGCAGAAGAGAGAGACTCGGGGGGTGGGGGAGAGAGGGGTGAGGAGGCTCCCAACAAGCTAAGTGCCAAGAAGAGAATTTGGAGTAAGATCTTTGAGCTGGGTTTTTCACCCATCCTCCTCCTGAAAATACAAATGTTGACCCTTATTTTAAAATCCAAGGAGTGGACCCAGGCCAGTATTGCTCAGTAGTTGAGCATTGACCTATGAACCAGGAGGTCACAGTTTGATTCCCAGTCAGGGCACATGCCCAGGTTCCAGGCTTGATCCCCAGTAGGGGGTGTATAGGAGAGAGCTGATCAATGATTCTCTCTCATCATTGATGTTTCTATCTCTTTCACACCCTTCCTCTCTGAAATCAATAAAAATATATTTTTAAAAAATCAAGGAGTGGAAAGAAGCACATTTGGGGTTTAAGTCTGAAGACAATCCTTTATGCCCGACTCTTGTCTCCTTGCCCTTGGGTCAGGGGCATCAGGAGGGGAAATGCCAATGGTCTGAGAGGTGTATTTACCACGTGGTAGGTACTCCAGGGACCACAGGTTGGCTTGGGTGACAGATTTGAAAGTTTGATGTTGGGCTTAACCTCTATTATCTTTGATGATTCCATTTTGCTTATGAGCCTTTAGCTAGTCTGTCTGCTACCCCTAGGAGTTGCCCTTAGGATCACAGGGCCTTTATCCCCACTATCCCAATTTCCATCCCCATTATTTCATAGTCTTTGACCCCAAGCTTGTAGAACCTGTCATCAAGATTTCAGAACTTCCTATCTCAATATCACAAAGCCCATGGCCTCAAATTCCAGAATTTTGGTTGCCATTTTTCAAATTTTAGAGCCATGTCAACAAAGCCCCAGAGCCTTTTCAGATGCTTATTTGACTGTAGATCCATGCTCTCTGGTCTATTCTGCCCTTGCCTTTCTGTCCCTGGTAGAATTCTGGACTCAGGAATCAGGTCTGGTCCTGGGGCTTCTGGTAGGCAGAGTAGAATCATCAACAAGCTGTGCACCCGGCTGAGCCTCGGTTTCCTCACCTCTAAGATCCAGATCACCAACAACTTAGAGGGTGCGTGTGAGGATGGAGGAGATGATGTGTTGGAAAGGAAAGTGCTGCACAGATGTGAGCTATTCCTATTTTAGTGCCTGTCAGCCCTGCTCAGCGTCAGCATTGTGACACTGGAAAATTCAGCTACGTGCCCTGCTTGTCTTGGCTTTCATTTGCTCCATGGGCCGTGTCCACCCTTTGCTGTTTGCCCAGATTTTTAACTCAGTCCACTTTCCTCCAGCCCTCTCGTCTGGTTTCACTGTTTACCAGCTTTCCTATGCATTTTCCAGGAGTGCCCAAGTCACAGTGAATTCCTCCCCTGCTTTCACCCCTTCCATTTATGCCTTCATTATGAACTCTGCAAAGCTGCTTTGTAGATAGGTCGTATATGAATGTGTTAATTATGTTATTATGCTCATTACCTCCTGTGCTCCATCACTGTGAGTCTTTGGTGTCTAACACCATGGACTGACCTTGAGTGAACCCTCTGGCCTTTCTGCATCTTTATTTCCTTACTGTTGACATGGGGAAAGTAACACATACCTCAGGAAGTCACAGTGACCAACAGTGAACAGAATACTAGCCTTAAAGCATTCAAAGCAGCTTGCTCTTAGTCGGTGCTCATAAATATTAGGAGAAATGACAAAACAGGGTGTGAAGAATGGAAGCTTCGAGCATGGATTCAAACCATACCTCTGCTCCATGAGAACTGTGTGCCTTAGGCAGTCTGCTGAACTCTCCTGAGCCTCACCTTTCTCATCCTAAACACCCTGTACACTGGCATAACAAGATCGCAGTAGATTTGGTGCTAATATTAGTAAAACGCATGGAAAAGAGCAGGTACCTAGTATTATTGTTTATCTTTAGTTCCTTGTGGGAGAAACCTAGTCTTAGTTATCTTTCTGCACCCCCTTGGACTGTTGTCTGTAGCACAAGCTAGTCTCTGAAGTCATTTGAATTAGCCAAAGTGACAACACTGATGGAAGAGACTACAAAGTAGTGAACGAGGGAAGCAGAGGGAGCAGAAGGGAACACTCCCCAACTCACTTCCCAGCTGCGAGGTCAGCGTCATTCTGACACCAAAACCAGAAAAGACATCACACGAAAGAAAACTGTAGACAAATAATAGACAAAGTCAACACTGTCCATGATAAAAACTCTCAGGGTTAGAAGGAAACTTTCTCGATCTGATAAAAGATATCTACAAAAAACCTACAACTAACAACAAACATAATGGTGAAAATTAAATGCTTTTCCCCTAAGATTGGGAACAAGACAAATTCCCTACCTGATTAAAAAAAATTGTCTCCAGAATGTACAGGAGTGGGCAAAGTAGGTTTAAAGTGGTATGTGAAACAGCTTATTCTTGTATTAGTATTTATTAATTATTGTGCTATTTTCCACATGAACAACTGTAAGCCTACTTTTGCCCACCGCTGTATAAAAAGCCCTCAAAACTCAATAAGAAAACTAATGCAATTTTAAAATGAGAGACATTTCTCAAAAGGAGACATATGGATGACAAATAAGCACTTTAAAAAATGCTTGATATCTTTAGTCATTAGGAAAATGCAAAATAAGACTGTCATGAGAATTGTAAGAATTGCTACATTATTAGAATTACTACAAGCAAAGCTAATACCAAGTGTTGGCAAGATTATGGAGGGCCCTAACTGGTTTGGCTCAGTGGATAGAGTGTCAGTCTGAGGACTCAAGGGTCCCAGGTTCGATTCCAGTCAAGGGCATGTATCTTGGTTGCAGGCACATCCCCAGGGGGGAATGTGCAGGAGGCAGCTGATCGATGTTTCTCTCTCATTGATGTTTCTAACTCTCTATTCCTCTCCCTTCCTCTCTGTAAAAAATCAATAAAATATATTTAAAAAAAAAAAGATTATGGAGGAACTACCACTCTCAGTATTTCAGCTGGGAGTGCAAAGTGGAATAACCAGTCTGTAAAAAGTTTTTCAGTTTATTATAAAGTTAAAAAAAAACAACAACAACATGAATATACATGAAAATCCCACTCCTACATATTTACCCATGTGAAATAAAAGCCTATTTTCACACAGAAACTGTACACAAATGTTTGTGGTAGCTTTATCGTAATCACCAACACTGGAAACAACCCAAATGTGTATACACTAGGAAATTGATAAATTATGGTATGTTTGTACAATGAAATACTGCTCAGCAAAGAAAAGGGGAAAAACTACTGATACTGACAACATGGATGAATCTCAAATGCACTATGCTAAGTGAAAGAAGTCAGACTCAGAAGCCCACATACTGCAGGTTCATTTATATGACATTCTTAGAAAGGCAAAACTCTCTAGTTTTGCCTCTCAGACTAGTTTCAGAGCAGCTGCTTCATGCCCATCCAATCCAAGGCTTATTCTAGTGGTTTTCAACATTCTGGCCCTTTAAATACAGTTCCTCATGTTGTGACCCCCAACCATAAAATTATTTTCGTTGCTACTTCATAGCTGTAATGTTGCTACTATTATGAATTGTAATGTAAATATCTGATATGCAGGATGGTCTTAGATGACCCCTTGAAAGGGTCGTTCGACTGCCAAAGGGATCACGACCCACAGGTTGAGAACCACTGACATAGAGGCTTGTCATCTCCCTGGAACAGGCAGCAGCCTCCTCATTGCTCTCTGCCTGTCTACCTTCTGCCCCCTGCACATGCTTCCCATAGATCAAAAACAGAAATTCACACACTGGCCCTCCTTTCAAAAGCTCCCCATTGCCTGTACTGGGAGGTCTTAATCCATCTATAGCCCACCACAACTTCCCCAGCCCTCCTAAGTTCCAGAAATACTGCACTACTTCGTATTTGCTGTTGAAATCAGACTCACGCTACCTCGGTGCCTTCGTGGAGCTGTTCCCTAGTCCAAGAATCCCAGCACCCTTGTTTCTCTTCTCAACCTCCACGGCTCCCCTGAGATACTCTGTTCTGGAGGGTCCCCCGAGATTAGAGCTGTATTCTTCCTCTTCTGTGTTCCAGAATCAGTCTGCTTGTTACGTCTCTGACTGTGGTGCCCACGACCATCATCACAGTCAGAAAACTTCCCCTGCTCTGCTCCCCATCCCCCCTGGACTTTCGCAAGCATTATCCCCAGCAAATGGCTTGCACATCTTGCTCTGTCTGGCTTCTGCTTCCAGAAGAACGTCTCGTTGATTATTACTTTTTCTCCCATTGGTCTTTACTTCTTCCTCCACTTGCTCTTAATTCATGCGTTTATTCATTGGTTCAACAGACCCACCATTCATGGTGCCCGCCATCCACAGCTCAGTGTCAGGGTTGCTGTCTGCCTTCTGCACCCAGCTGAATCTAACTTATCTTCCTTTGTCCTCTGTCCAACACACACTCACACACACATACACACACATACATGTAAACACACACACACAGGAATTACATGTCCTGTGGCCCCTTCATCCTGGGCTTATGCATTCCTGGGTCTTTCAGTCCCATCTCTTATTCTCTAGTTAACTTCCTCCTTTCAGACCTTCCACAAATCTCAGGGGATGGCACCTGGCTTGGTGACTGCTCCCCACAGTGCATGGCATGTACTAGGGTACAGAAATGGCAAGTTGACTGTCTGAGTGACTTCTATGTGACTGTTTTCGGGATTGATTAAAAGAGATAATGTGGGTAAAGCAATAAGCCTGCGGCCTGGCAGGCAATAGGTGTATGGTAAATCCACATGGTTGATTTCCAGTAAATTCCACTTGATGGCCTATCTTGTGATTGGAGCTGACATTTCCTTCTAATGCATTCTGTGTTTTCTATTTTTTGTTGATGCATCCCATGCAAAGTTGGGAAAGAGAGAGATAGCGAAACCTTCTACATTGTGTTATTTCCTGAGACACAGGAGACACATATGCGTGCCTTGTGGGGTGGCACCACACCAGGATGGAGTCAGAGACATAGTGCAAGCCTGCGCAGCTGTGCCAACAGCTCGTTATGTGACCTTGCCCTCCCTTGGGCCTCAGTTTCACCAACTGTGATAGAGAATCAGCCTCTGAATCCCACAATCCTTGCAGAACTACACTGAGCGGCCAGATTATTATGACCATCTGACGTTTGTAGGCAGATTAGCTATAATTTCTCGCCGAAGTTGCTAGAGGGTCAGACCATTATAAATAGGAAAGCAGGTCGTTTACCATGACAGTAGAAGTGATTTTTTTCTGAAGATATGGGTAAACAACGCAATTTAATAGGATTTGAATGCTGGATATACATGAACATGAGTGGCCAAATTATGATGACCACTCCATCAGTACTTTGTTGGGTCACCTTTTGCCTTCAATACTGTGGCAATTCTTCTTGGCATTGACTCCATGAGATGTTGAAAGGTGATGCGAGGAATCCGACACCATGCCTGATGAATAGCACTGTCCAGTTCTGTGAGATTTGATGGTTGTGGAACCAGCTGCCTGATGGCTCTTTTAACTTCGCCCATAAATGCTCAATTGGATTGAGATCTGGTGATTGTGGGGGCCACCTAAGCAAGGTAAAGTCTCCCTCATGTTCTTGAAACCACTCCTGCACAATATGAGCACCATGACATAGCGCATTGTCTTGTTGGAAGAAGCCATCTCCATTGGGATACGCCATCAACATGATAGGATGAACTTGATCAGCAACGATACTTAGATATGTTGTGCTATTCAGACGTTGTTCCACATGAATTAAAGGGCCCAAATCATGCCAGGAAAACATGTCCCAAACCATAACACTGCCCCCATCAGCTGCATTCTTGCATGCTGTTTCCGCCAAATTCTCACTCTGCCATCTGCATGATGCAACTGGAAACATGATTCATCGGGCCACATGACTTTTTTCCAATGCTCGACTGTCCAATCCTTGTGTTCCTGTGCGAATTGGAGACGTTTTATCTTGGTAACTGCAGACAGCAAAGGTGTTTGAACAGGCCTTCGGCTTCCATATCCCATATGATGCAGTGTACAGCTAATTTGCCTACAAATGTCAGGTGGTCATAATAATCTGGCTACTCAGTGTAGATTCTATGCTCTGGCCCAGAAGCAATATAAAAAAATGAGGGAATGTTTTTTTGTTTGAGATTGTGCTCTTTCCTCTTCCCATCTCCTATCTCCATGAAGGCTAAGAATTCATCATATGGACTTGGAATAACACAAAGTTATAAAGATGCTCAATAAACACTTGGTCACTTGATATTGATTGCAATTTACCTGTGGGGAACATAGTTATTTTTCAGCCACATTTGAAATTTCTTGCCAAAAGTGGGGGAAGAAAATAAACATTTATTGCATGTTAGCTGTGTGCAAGTCCTAGTGCAGAAGTTTTGTGTGCATGTCCTCACTGAACTTTCAAAACCCCGTTCTGGGAGCCAGTATTATTCTCATACTGGTTTTGACTGAGAAACCAAGACTCAGCAGGAAGAAGAAACTTTCCTAAAGACTTGGAACCACTCAATGGTTGGATGTTGAACCCACTGCACCCTGGCTCCAAAGCCTGTGCTGTTCTTTTGAGGTCAAGTGCCTCTACATCTAGGCTTTCAAACACACACGCACACATACACACACACAATAAAACCTCTGAACTGTTTAGAAATGACAAGTCAGTGGATGCTTGGGCGTAGAAAGTAAGAAGCATGTGCTCTGACATCCCATCTGCATCCCCTGCTAGTCTTACGGTCTTGGGCAAGTTCCTCAACCTCCTCTGCTTCCATTTTGTCTTCTGTAAAATGGGTATAATAATAGTATCTACTTCCTATACACGTCAAATAAGTTAATATGCATAGAGAGCTTAAAGCAGTGCCTGCCCGGCACCTAGTAAATATGCAGTAAGTGTTAGGAATTATTCTGCTTAATGTTGTTATTATTGTTGTCATGGTCATTGTTATTTCGATCCAAGCCTGGGATCCAGCAGATCCTGCAGGCTCTTCTGTTGCCGAGGACCCCAGGTGGTAGCTGGGGATGTCCTTCTGGGCAGTGCTGAGCTGCAGTCCAGCCCATTCACTCATGGAGAGGAACACACAGTGCCTGAGCCCTACTTGGCCTGGGAGACGGTAGCTTCCTGGAATGTTTGCTTGCTTGCTGCTAGAGCGGGACCCTAAACATGTATAAACAAATACCGCAACTATGGAGACACTGCCTCCCTATGCTCTGGGCCTTTCCTGCTCCCAACCCTGGCCCTGCTCTGTCTTAAGGTCTTACGTGTTCTGGGCTAGTGAGCCCAGGAACTGCTCAGCTTGTGCTCCAGGAGAGTGAGGCTTGTGCTCCCTATGGACAGAGAATGTGACATGAAGGGCATATCAGGGTGTGAATACTGGGTGTCTCCATCTCCATGGAGCTCCTGGCATCGACGGGGCTAGAAGTCATTTCAGAGCATACACCGACACCGGGGGGAGGGAATCTGAGAGCATCACTGCCCACCCCCGGGAGTGTTCATTCATTCATTGGACAAACATTTCCTGAGCTCCAACGTGTTGCAAAACAACATTAATAAGCGTTAATTCGATAATGGTGCACTATTGACTAACATTTATTGAACACATAAAATTCCAGGCATTGTTCTAAGAACTTCACAACTATGGACTCACTTAATCACATTAAAACCCAGAGGGCAAGTTCTTGGATGCTCTCTGTTTTGTAGATGAGGAAACAGATTCAGAGAGGTAAGGGGCTTGCCCAGGGTCACACAGTTGATGCAGGCAGAGAAGGGACTCAATCCAAGTAGCTGGGCTTCAGACTCCTCAGCCTCTGAAGAGATGCAGGCAGGTCACGCAGTTCATCAGCGCCTTCTCAAGCCTTCTCTCAGCCTCACCACAACCCTGCGAGGCAGGCAAGGTTATCAGCCTGGTTTATGAATGCGAGGACCAGAGCTGTGAAATGGCATGGCCAGGTTCACACTGCAAGTCAGTGGCCAGATTAAATTGGAACTCGGGTTTCCTGGCTCTTAATATACTAATTCAGTGTTTTCTACACTGGGCAATATGCACACATGCGTGTGTTTGTGTGTGCGCACGCGCACCATGATTGCATGTGTGTGCATAGATGTCTGCACTGTGTGTGCTCGCCAGCATACATTTCTATGTACATACATGTGTGTATGCATGTTCATAGGTGTGGGCATGCATGTGTGTGCATCTATGTGGCGGGTCGGGTGGATTGGGGAGGTGCTGAGACACAGTGTGGCTGGTGGAGCTCTGAGGGATTCCAACTGAAAGACCCGGGTGTGCATCTGGCTCTACCGCTGAGGTCCTGGGACTTTGACGAGGTCCCTTCCCCTTCTCTCTGCGAAAGGTGGGGGTGGGGGAGGAGAGTCTCAGAGGCCCTCTTCTCTTATGTCGTTCTCTGCTGCTGGGAGCCTCAGTGAGCAGAGAGGAGGTGCGTGGAAAGCAAGATGTTTGGGACCCGGACAGAGAGCTGGGAGTGGGTCCGTATGGGCAGAGTGTCATTCATACGCCTCGACTGCTCTGCTGGGCTGACGTCCAGGAATAGCTGTGGTGAGAACTACATTTTTAAAGTGGGTCTTAATGCTTTTCACTGCTGGAAAGTAAGCCATTATGGGCACTTTCCCCTCCAGACTCCTGGACTGCCATGCCCCTCCCCACACTCTGGCCCACATTGCTCACTTTATTTTGTCTCTGACTGAAATCTGTCTATCTGTGTTCCCACATGCCGCCTCTGTCCCTGCTTCCGCGCGGATGAGCAGGCTCACGTCTTGCTGCCATCTGTGTGCCAGGAACATGTGACAGGGAAATGGGATCAGGTTCACGCTGGGTGGCCAAGGAAGCCAGCCTGGCAGATGGGGCAGAGCACAGACGCAGGGCGTGGGAGGCTTCTGGGGCTGGCACCGCTGCTCTTCAGGTCACTAAGGGCATGTCGTCGCTCTGGGAGACAATGGTGACACAGAGGTTGGCATGTGGCCTCTGTATCAGATAGTCACAGTCTGCCCCAGCTCATTCCTCTCCAAGGAATGGGAGCTGAGATGATAATAGTAATGAGGACAGTAATGAGGTCGTAAATGAGGTGATAATAGGACCTGCCCATAACACCCCTCAACACATCCCATTTCATTGTGTATCCTTTTTATAGTTTCTGAGATGCTCACAGTCTGATGGTAGGAACTGCTCGTGAAGCAGGGCGAGGGCGAGCCTGCTGCACCCATTGGCTAGGGGCTGGCAGGCACCGGGGAGCCAGGAGAGAGATTCCAAAGTTGTTTCTTGAAGAATCAGTTGACAGGACAGGCATTATGAGCAGAGGAGCAGAGAGTGCGTGCAGAGTCACCGGGGAAAGTGCGTGGGGCCAGAGGTATAGCCTGATGCTGCCGGATGCAGGGATGCCGTGGGACAACAGCCTGGACAATCAGGTCGGGGCCAGACTGCTAAGGGCCTTCCCTGACAGTTTCCACTGGGGCATCAAAGCCCCGCGAGGTTTTTGACTTTGCTTGGATCGCAGAAGCGCCGTGTGGAGGATGGACCAGAGAGCAGAGGCTGGGGCCAGGCAGGCTCTCAGACACAGGAGGTCTGCAGAGATGTTTGAAGGACAACCTCTCCAAGGCTCTCAGTGTGATCGCAGGGTCTTAGTCCTTGTCCTCTCCTCTGTGCCGTTACCCCAGGCACTGAGGCTGGACAGCTCTTCCCGGCCTCTGGGTCTGCTTCTTCCTCCTGCCCCTTGCGTCTATCTGCCCGTCTCCCTCCCCTGCTCTCTCACACACACACATGCACAAACACACACAATACACTCTTACTCTTCTGTGGGATTCTGAACCCGTCAGAGTCCACCTCGCATTCCACTTCTTCCGGGAAGCCTTCTCCGATCTCGGCTTCTAGGAGTGGGTCTGTCCCCGGCTCCCTCACAGGGCCCTGTTGGTCTGTCATAGCTTCTCTGCAGAGCAGCCAGGGCCGTCCGTCCGGTGTTATGCATTGCCTCCACTCCACAAGTCTCAAGTGCCGGGTGCTCCGTGCTGCAGTAGTGTGGATCCAGCCTAGCTCCATTGTTGTACAGGTAAGAGCACAGGAATCCGCTAAAAAGATCCCTCTGCTCCCTTCCAGCTCCAACCCCAGAGAACAGAACTCCTCCGGTGTTGCTATGCTAAGTCACAGAAAACACATTATTTCTCAACTGAAGTCACAGAAAACACACTACTTCTCAAGGCAGGGGAAGAAAATGTCTTTTCCCAGTGGGTCCAGGAGGAAGACAGACTGAGCACACGTCTCCGTGCACACCTCCCACCCCCGACCCACCAGTCATGTGTAGCCCAGGACTGGACACAGAGGAGGGTTCAGATAAAAAGACAGGAGACTGACAGGTTTGTGGAAGGCCACCTTGCCAACGGAGAGAGCTGGGACTGGAACAGTCCAGAGGTTTTGTGACTCTTTAGTCCTGAGTTCTTTCTCCCTTGTGCCCTCTGTCCTCTCCACACCTGTAGCCTGAACCCCACTCACCCCAAAGCGAAAAAGGTCCTGTGAGTGGACTGTACATCTCTTCTGTTTGGTGTCTAGCTTCTTCCAGGCCTGAGTTCACTAGCTCTCACCTAATTTCCCTCAGGCCTCGCACTGTGGGCCTGCACCCGAGGTTTGGTAGCTGTGATATGTAATTTAGGCCCCGTTTGCGGCTGGCAAAATATATAATAAGGAGTAGAGCTGGAGAATGATGATATTGTTGGAGACCGCTGTGGGAACGGGCTGGGATCTGGGGGTTTCCCATTTCCTCTTGGAACAAGGAAGTCGTGACAGATGTGTGCCTCCCCCCACCCCCAAATAAAACCCTTCACTGAGCCTGGGCCTTGGCTTCCTCTCCTTTGTGGCTGAGTTTGGGATATTGTCCTCTGTCATCGTCTGCAGATGGGGACAACCTGGCTGTGGGACAGTGGCACCAGCAGGGCAGGAGGTGGACAGACTGACCTTGAGAGAAGATGCTTTGGTGTGAATGCTGGTTGTCTGCATCTCCAGAACCCCTGCTCCCTTATCCGGGATCTCTGAGCACCACTTGTAATGGGAAGCTTGTCTGAAAAATTCCGTCTTATTAGAAAAATAAAAGTAGTGGGGCCGGCCTCTCTGAGTCACCTGGACAGTTCCCTCTTCTGGGCCTCAGTTCCCTCATCTGTAATAAGGATGATGATGGTGATGGCAATGATGGTGGTGATGACAGTGATCATTCTTATTGATTCATCAATACGTTGTAAGTGGTTTCCACCTACTTATTCCTTACAACATTCCAGTGTAGTGGGTACTACGGTCATCTCATTCTACCGATGAAAAATTAACTTGGTGAGATCACACAGCTCATAAATGGAAGAAAAATAATACCTTTGACAACAAGGAGGATTTTTCAGGGCTCCTTTCTAAGTCTAAAATATAATGGCAATCTAATGTTTAAAATGTCTTATCGCCCTGACCGGTTTGGCTCAGTGAATAGAGTGTCGGCCTGCGGACTGAAGGGTCCCAGGTTCGATTCCAGTCAAGGGCGTGTGCCTTGGTTGCGGGCACATCCCCATTGTGGGGTGTGCAGGAGGCAGCTGATCGATGTTTCTCTCTCATAGATGTTTCTAACTCTCTATCCCTCTCCCTTCTTCTCTGTAAAAAATCAATAAAATATATTTTAAAAATAAAAATAAAAAAATAAAATGTCTTATCTTTTTTTTTCATGCTTTCTCCTTTGTCCCCTCCTTAGCTGGAGACACCCTTTCATACAGGTTCTTCCCATTCTTAAAGACAGCTCTTCCACAGCGACCCCTGACTTCCCCAGGCCTGGGAGGGCTCCTTGTTGGCACCTGGGTGCCCACATTGCCTGTCCTTTGCCCCCCTACCTGCCCATCCTGATCTCCTTTTTTTTTGTGTTTTCACCCTAATATACTATGGGCTCAGAGCTGGGAGGGGCAGGATTTTGCCCATCTCTCTCTCCCTTCTGTCCTGGTGCCAGGCTGGTCTTAGATTAGATTGTTGTTTGATCCACATTCTTTGTGAGTCTGTTAGTGATGAAGCATCTAGTTCAGGAGGGAAGCCCCAGGTCAGCCAGTCTTCTCTCTGGTCCTTGGTCTACCACAGCACCAAGCCTCTGCATTCAGCCAGGTCTGTGGTGAAGAATGGCTCTCTCCTCCCTGACTTTATCTGAGAGAGAGGGAGACCCTATAGTTCCTAACCCCTCCTGGGTGCCAGGCACCATCCTGGGTGCTTCCCGTAGATTCTGCATTTACTCTTCTAACAGCCCTGCGGGGCAGCAGTTCTTAGCCCCATTTTTTCATTTGAAAAATGAAATGGGCTCAGAGAAGGGAAGACACTTGTCCGAGATGGCTTAGCAAATGAGGGCCAAGGTGGGTTTGCGCGTGTGTCTGCCTGCCCATAAAGTTGATGTTCTTTCCTTCTGTGGCTTTATTCCCCAAGCTGAGCATCACAGGACAAGGGGGGACCTTGGGGATGCCTCTTCGCGCATGAGAATCATTTAAGTGACACAGTTTAGCTACCTAAATACTGCTATTTCTAGGTCACTCTGGTGACAAAAGCAGCTGGTGGGATGTGCTACTTGAAATTAGCACTAACCCAGAAAATGCAGGCCTTTTAGTCCCTGTTGAGATGTTAACATTTGTCTGTGTAACCATGTCTCACTTGCTCATTAAGCGCTTGCTCATTAAGCACTCATTCACTGCTTTTTTTTTTTTTTTTTTTTTTGAGGCTACTTATTCACCCTGCCAGTAATGAGGGACTACCCTAATTCTATTACCCACTCTGTGCAGTGGAGCTATCTTCATGGTGCTCCATTTCTGAGCACCTATCTTGGGTGGGGTCAAACCTGCCCCCAGCCCTGGAAGTTCTATTGCAGCAAAGTGAGAGATGAAACCGATCATTGCATTGCTGCGATGACAGGTGTGAAAGCACAAGCTGTGTGAGGTTAAGTTAGAATCTTTTGAATTCAAATCCAACTCCATTATTTGACAGCTGTTTGACCTTAGGCAAGTCACTTAACCTCTCTGAGTTTTGTTCCCTCATCTGTAAAATGTGAGGAAAGGTATCGCCTTCCCAACAGGGATGGTGTGAGGATTGGATAAGTTGCATCCTGCACTCAGCACAGCACCTGGTGAAGCGGGGAGGCTCAATACACAGCAGGTCTACTTATCATTGTTCTATACTATGTCAGAGGAAATTTACAAGGAGCAGAGGCTGATGACCTGTAGGAGGGATGGCTTCCTGCGGGAGGTGACACCACAACCACCTCCTGAAGGATAAGGTGGAATGTGGCAGGTGGATAAGGAGAGAAGGGTGTTGGCAGGGTTGATCGAGTTGTCTGGAGGCCCCTTTCACTGTGAGCTGTATCGTCTGCTGCTTCTCACTCAGACTCTGCCTTCTGTTTTGAGAAGAGAGGAGCAGGCTCATTCCAGCGCCATCTCGAAGGTTCTTTAGGATGCAGATGCCTCATTGCGACTCATTGGAATTCTGGGTGATCAGGTTTCTCTCTTACAGCCCCACCCAGAGCCCTGTGTCAGGCCCTGAACTGCTCCTACCCTACCTACCTTGGAAATGTGGCCAATGACGAAAAGGGAACATGGGTCCCGTTTGTGGTTCCATCAACTTTGGAAGCAGATCATGGGAATTTTCTGAATCTGGGCCCCCAGCCAAAGGCATTTATAATCAGACGTGGAGCAATCATTAGAGCAGAAACAATAAATTACAACAGCACGAGAGAACTCCCCAAAGCCGCTCACGCAAGTGGGAATGCAGTGCTTGCAGGCTTGGGGCCCTCCCACCCCTCACACAGGCAGCCAGGGGCCCCTGTGCCCCACCACCACCAGGCCGTGTCCCCAGACATCTCTGAGCCAGTGGGCTGCAGCAGCACTGCCTGACCCAGGCGCACTCTATGGACTGAGGGAGGAGGGCACTGGAGTAAGGAAGGGTCTTCCCCTAAAGCACCTTCAGGGTCCGACTCTGGAGAGGTGTTGGGTGAGCCGAGTGTGGGGAAAAGAAAACGGAGATTTGAGGATCAGACCTATGTGCAGGTTTCAAGCTGAAAGGACCACGGCAAGTCATTGCCTCTCTCCAGGACTCAATTTCTTTGTCTGTGAAATGGGAATAATTGTATTTCCCATCTCACAGGATTATTGTGAAGATCAGCATATTAAACAGAGCCAAAGATTGGCACATACTAAACTTCATAACATCAGCCCCCCCTTTCCTTCTACCATTTGTGCTGTCCAATAGAGCAGTCATTAGCCATCTGTGACTATTTAAATTTAATTTAAACTCAATTAAATTAAAATTTCAGTTTCTTAGTTGCACCAGCACATTTCAAGGGCACCGTAACCACACGTGCTGAGTGGTCACTGTACTAGGCAGCACAGGTCCACAGCATGCCTGTCATTGCAAAACATTCTCTTAAGCAGCACAGGCCCCTGATTCAGCTGCTACCTGGGAGAAGTGTGGCCCAGCATACACTCACTGGGCCAGGCCATGTTTGCGCTCCACATATATTGTCCACGTATGTCATGGGCACACAGAAGTCTTAGAATTGGGGCCAGGATTTAAGGATCCAATAAGTATGTGCTAGGTAGCGACATGCTGATTACTCCTAAATTTCTATTTCTAGCCCTGAGCTCTAGACAAGTATCTCCAACTACTGACTCAGCAACTCTTCTTGGATGTCTGTTAGGAATCTTAGAATTCTGCATGTCAGGTACCCCTCCTCCTGCACCTCCCATGCTGCTCCCCTGCAAGGCTTCATCTCTGTGAATGGCTCTGGCTAAAATCCCAGGAGCCATCTGATTCCTCTCTTTTCCTCTCCACCTGCAGATCCAAGCCATTAGAAAGTCCCAGCTGGGCCACTTCACTCTAAATTCTGAATACTGCCTCTTGCCACCATCCCCATTGCCACCGTCTTTGCCCAAGTCCCCTGTGTGAGTTGCAGGAGCCTCCCAATGCGTGTCCTTACTTCAGTGCTATTCCCTCCTACAGGAGCCAGAGGAATCCTTATGACCCAGAGCGTATCACTGCCCTTCTGGCCCTGCCATGCCTACTTCCCTCCACACACAGAAGAAAGTGCAGAGGCTTCTCCTTTCTCCAGGGCCTTGTGGTCTCCCACTGACTTCATCACGCTCCAGCCTCTCTGGATGCTTCGCTGTTCCTCAGAAGAGCAGATCTCCCTCCCAATTCAGGCTCCTTGCCCTCACTCTCCCCCTGGATCATTCCATGGCTGGTTTCCTCCCTTTGTTAAGGCCTCGAATCAAATATCACATTCCCAGAGAGGCACAATCTTAGAAAGTAACATCCCTGTCACTCTATATCCCTTTATTCTGCTTTATTTTCCTTATTATAGTTGCCACTACTTGACCTTTGGGTTATCTATTGCCACACAACAAAATGTCCCAGATTTAGTTGTTTAACAGGCCCTTTATTATGCTCATGACCTGTGGGTCAGGGATTTGTCAGGGAGCAGCTGGGCCATTCTACTATTCATAGCATCCTGTGAGGTCACTCAGGGCATTCAGCTGGCAGCTGGGCTGGTGTGGAGGGCTCAGGAAGGCTCCCCTCTCAAAGGCAGGTACAGCAGAAATCTGGGCTCCACTGGGTGTTCACCCTCTCACTCCAGGTAGTCTCAGGGGCTCTCCACATGGTGTCCCCAGGAGCACAGTTGCGTTTCTCAGTGGCAGCACCAAATTCTAAGAGTGAGTGTTCCAAGAGACCTGAGTGGAAGCTGCCAGTGCCCTTGACCTGGGCACGGCATCCCTGTCACCCTATGGCTGAGTCAAAGCCATCACAGAACCCACCGGGATTCAAGGAGTGGGGACCTCACCTCTTAATGGGAGGCACGTCAGGCTTGGTGGCCACTTTCAGTTTGCTGCATTGACCTTCTAGCCTATATTCACTTCCGTTTCCTATATCCTGTGTCATTCCCAAGAATGCGGACTCTGTGAGCACTGAGGCCTTCTCTGTCTCATTCACTGCTTTATCTCCAGCACCTAAAACAGTGCCTGGCACAGAGTAGGTATCAGAATGATAGATGGATAGATGGAAGGATGGAAGGATGGATGGATGGTTATGTATAAAACAAGCCACTTCTCTTGTGCAGGTTTTGATTTCTTATTTGAAAAATGGAGATGGTCCTTCTTGCCCTGCCTTTTTTTGTGGAGTCTTCCATATTCTAGAGCAGGAGGGACTTTAAGAGAGCTTCCTGCTCAGCCCTGAAGATATGGCCAGACCTTTGTCTTCCCCCAGTGGCAGCCACACCCACCTTTGTTTCCTCCACCTGGACAGGTGTGCTGAGAAGACCCTTGGGGTGTGGTCTCTGGAACACCTGAGTCAACAGATGGAAAATCTGGTCCCAGCTCTGCTCCCAAGCTGCTGTGAGACCCTTTTGTGTCCCTTTTCCACTCTGGGCCTCAGGTTTTCTATCTGTAAAGTGAGGAGTTTGACCCTAGATCACATCCTAAACACCTGGGGCCCTGGAGAGGAAGGCTGCCAAGAGGGAGAGACCACTTGGATGACTCATAACCTCAAGATGCTTTTTGGGGTGTGTGTGTGTGTGTGTGTGTGTGTGTGTGTGTGTGTGTGTGTTCCTGAGAATAAGGCACTCTAGAAGGGGGACCCGGGGATGACTGGACATTAGTTTTCATCTGTATGCTGCCAACTTTCAAACAAAGATGTACATGTGTGTCCTGTCACACAGCCAGGTTCAGGATCTCTGTCCACCAGAGGTGGGCGGGGAGAGGGGGGGAGTGGGGCGGACAATGCAATCCTGGTCAACAGCCTCGCAGGCTGTGGCTCCCTTTCTTTGTGACCTCCCAAACTGCCAGTGGCTGTGTTCTGTCTCACAATGTGGACCCAGGGGCTTGCTGGAATCAGCGAGGAGCTCAGTGATGATCCAAGGGGATCAAGGTGAAGATACCCAGAGAATTCCCGCACCCCTCAGGAAGGGGCTGCACACTGTACACCTGCCTGCCCCAATCTCCGGGGCTCAGACTTTGTCAGAGCCCAGCTTCCCTCATAAATCACCTGGCCTCCTGGTCTTTTTCTTCTTTAGTGTCTTCTGTCAGACACCAAAAGCCATTCAGGAAATTGAACCCTAAACCTTCACCGGCTGGTGGCTCAGGATCCACCTTCTGAGAGGAGCGAGGGGACTGTCAATATGTGATTTCCAGGGAACTGGGAGGGTATGCAGTTCAACCAGCCTCCACTCCACATCTGAGCACCCACCTGGCTGGGTACTGGGGAATCGGATACGAGGAAGCGTTGGTCCCACTGAGCATTGCAACATCATAGTCAGTGAATATGTGGAGAGGTGAAGGTGGCGTAATGTGGAGCCACCTACGCTATAACCAGCTATTTTCCTACAAGTAGTCAGTGCAGTGGGAGCCTGGGAGAGGGCTTTTGACTCAGAGAAACTGAAGGATGAGACAGGTTTGAAAAGCAGCAGGACGAGTATACAAGTAGAACGAGCAGCAGGAGCTTCTCAAATTTAACTATTCCCATGCATCACCTGGGAATCTTCTCAAATTGCAGATTCTAACTCAGAAGGTCTGAGGTGGACCCAAGAGTAAGCCTGTCTGACCAGTTCCCAGGTGCTGCTGCTGATGCCAGTCCATGGATCACCCTTGATGTTACAAGGGCTGAACCATCTGGAAGCGCTCACCTATCCACGAAGACTGATTCCCTTGCAGGAAAGAGGAGCAAAGACTCTGTTCAAGCCAAGATCTTTCTTGCAATTTCCATTTCATTCAGCGTCTAGACAGAGGTCAGGGCAAGGAGAATGTCCCCCGGTTCTGGAAGAACCAGAAGCTCAGATAGGCCTGGGGCTTGCCCACTCCTGGCCATGCCTATTCGGTGTTCTTTGAGAGGGCTTTCTCCCATCGGTAGCCTCCTCTTCTTGTCACTCTGGGCCAGCATCTTCAATAGGCACCTCTCCTCATAGGTGGCCCTGCATTTTTCCAAATGGGGAGGCCTCTCCTGAAAAATGGAGCCATATCCTTTATAGTGATTGGAGCATTGGCTTGCTCCTCCCTTGCCTCCCCTTTGGCCTAGAAGGGCATGGCTCTCCAGAGGGAGGGGCTCAGGAGGAGGGAAACCTGTCCTCACGCCCACAGTGCCTCTGCATGCTTGGCACTGCCACACTCACACTCCCTGGGATGGCTTTGGGCTTGTTAACTTGGAAAAGAGAAGGTGCCAGAACAGTGGATGTTTGTGGATGGATTTACAGGGCTCGTATTTGCCCACATTGCCAGGGAAACAGGACTACAGGACTGAGTCACTCAGAGTAAAAAGGCAGCACCTGGCGCCTCTGGTGGTCGGAGCCCACCCAGCCCTCAGGGCCACCATCCCAGGCACCAGGCCTTTGCCCTCACCTTAGCTCATGTTGACCCCCTTCTGAGCATGGCCTTCTAGCTTCTTGTAGTTCTCGATCTCAGCCCTCCCAGGCCATCCAAGGCCCTTCGAGGGGACCCCCCCTAACCCCCCCTTCACCTCCATCTCTCCATTCTGTGAACTCTGCCTGCGTCATACAATTCCTACCAGTGTATACTTGGGCTGCATGGACTTGTTTGTGGGTAGATCTTGGTTTCCATCCACTTCTTGAACCTGGAACTAGGATTTATACTGTATCTGCATCTCTCAGGCAAATCCACAGTTAGCACTTAGAAAAAGTTGTTAAAATGTGCCTCCTGTGTGAAGCATGGGGGCTGGAGGAGGGGGGATGGGCTGAGAGGTTTGCACCAGCCTGTGGCCTGCATACCCCAGGGAATTCTCCTCGGTCTCCTTCCTCAATGAAAATGTTTGAAAGATATGTCTACCCTCCACCCTCCCATCTTCCCCAACCCCTCTGTGCACGTGGCCACTGGGTAGTAATGGCTGCGCCTCTCAACCAGAAAGGTCCTGCCACTCAGCTCTTAGCACAGCCGGCAGCATCTGAGGCCATCTGGATGGTGTACCAGGAGAGGGTTATAGAACAACAGCCTGGCTGGGACTGCTGGAACCCATCATTCTGCACAGCAGCAGAACCCTGACAAATCAAGTAGGGTTGAGGCCAAACACCCCTTCCTAGGAGCCAGAACCCCTTGGTAGAAACTTGTGTTCCTCTCCAGTGGCTCAAGGCACCATGACGTGGCCATGGCAGACTTGCAGAAGGGAGAGCAAATGCACTCGCACCATGCTGCTGTGTGGCATGCACTGTTGCCTCCCCGTGTCATCCTGGGCCTGGGAGCTTTTCCCTGCAATGTAGCCAACTGAGAGGGCAGAGACCCAGCCTCCTCGTTAGTCCCTCTTCTATGCACCATGAAAACTCAGATTTGGGGGACATCTCTATAAGATAGCACGTTTCATATAACTGGATTCAAGGTTAGAAAAATTATGCTTGCCAACAGCTTAGCATGTGCTTGGCATGTAGTAAATGCTCAAAGAAGTATTAACTTCATCTCTCACCCCCCCCCCCCGCCTCCCAGAAGAGACCCTACTCCATAGAACAAACTGAATGGCTGAGATTTTCTGTGCCCTCTGAGATCGAATCTAAACTAAACCAGGTCGCAAGGCTCCAGCATCCTTTGCAGTATGTACAATGGAGATAATTATG
>PVJC01001564.1:0-91352 GCA_004026665.1 Murina feae
GATTATATTTCTTCCATAATATTTTACAAAATGGATAAAGTGTGTGCACTTTCTGATTCTGGAGCTTCTGGCATAAAACATTTGAGATCAAATGATAAAATCTGCTTCTTTAAAAGATACATAATTCATTCAAAGTAACTCCATCTATCCCTATTCTCAGAGCAGTGAACAGTGTTTGTGGATATGAATCCTGGGTTTTTAATTTCCTCTTCTGCTCCTTGTTCCAAATCCAGGCTTCTGCAATTCTGACTTTGGTTCTTGAAGGTGAAGTTTAGTGTGCTGCAGATAAGTCAGGATTGCCACCACATCAACCCAGGTGTGACTGCAGAGAACAGATCAGGGCACAGCTCCTCACTGCAGCCGGAAATGCTTGTCACATCCAGATGCAGCTCTCTTTGCCTGTACAAAGCATGACTGTCTTCTTCAGCTTTCATAAAGATTTAACCGTTTGTGGAATGAAGAGATCAACTGAAAGACCTGCATGCATGCATAGGAGCATAATCAATGGACACAAGAATCTGGGGGTTAGGGAGGAGGGGGGAAGGGCAAGGGGAAAAATGGAGATCTATCTATCATTTGTTGTAATACTTATCTATCATTTATTGTAATACTTTAAGCAATAAAAAAATTTAAAAAAATAAAAATAAAATAAATAAATAAAATAAAATAAAATAAAAAAGATTTAACCGTTTGGGTTATGGCATTATCCAAAGTTTGGCTTTAAGAAGACGCAGTTGATATCATGGATGAATCACCATACTTGAAAGTTGTCATTGAGAATATGTATTAATAATCAATCAAATTTAAAACCAAATTATTATGTTTAACTGACCAAATAAATTGACCAAACTGTTAATAGCATATTTAGACAATAATGTAGAGAGATGGATATTCAAATAAATGGGTTTTCAATATTTTTAAATAGTTATATGACCATTTTAATATGGTTCATGTCCAGCAAAGTAATCACTTTTATTTCACTACATCTTGACAGTAGCATTAATACCCAATGAGAATCTCCTCCCATTTAAGGAAGATATATGACTGGGCCCTTAATCAAAGATGAATAACAAATCACTTTACTGAGTTGTTAAAAGAGTTTGTCCCCAAGGCTGCTTGTTCAAAAATAAATTCACTGAGGAATTGTGCTGAGATCTTCTGCATGATTCTTCCAGTGCATTCTATGTTTTCACAGGCTTCTCCTGGCCAATAACCATAGGGAATTAAGTGAAAAAGTAGCAATAGAACATTAAAGAGAAAATCATTTATTAATAAAAAATTATAAGATTGCATGAACAGCCTTTAAACACCCTGGAACCTGAACCAGAGAGAGAGAAGCTTTAACATCATTATGTACCGGTTCCTCTGACTGGTTAATCACAGTGACCTATCTTCAACTTCACTGATTCTTTTCTGTTAACTCAAATCTGCTGTTGAGCCATTTTAGTAATCTTTTTTCAATGATTGTATTTTCAACTCCAGAATTTATTTTTGTTCTTTTTCATAATTTTCATCTGCTTATTGATATAAATCATTTAGTGTTCAGACATTGTTTTATAGTTCTTTCCTTTAGCTCATGAGGCATGTTTTTTTTAGTTCTTTGAATATTTTAATATAACTAGAATTTGTCACTGATCTGACAAGTTTCCTGATTATGTGGAAGCATTTGACAAAATAAAATAATGACACGAAGGCAACCGCTCATGTTTCTTTCACATGATGTTTCTCTCTCCCTTCCCCCCTCTTTTCTCATTTTCTCTCACTTTCCCTTACTCTTCTCTCTAAAAATCAATAAACATAACCTCAACTGAGGTTTTTAAAAAATTCTTTAATCTTACACACACTTTGTAAATAGTTTTCAATTGTTCCTTTGATGAGGGATATCTGTTCCTTTTAGGATATGATATACAGGTGGAGATTATCTTTTGTAATGAACCCAGTTTTTATGGGGAAATATTGAAGGCATCCTCATTAAAGCTAAGAATGAGTCAAGGTTTTCTTTATTCACAGTTACTATACACTTTTTCCACTGTTAAGTGACATAATAACATAAAAATGAGACATACAATAGAAAATATTTGAAAGACTTTAAAGAGCAAAATCATTAATGAAATCATTCTCACCCAGCAATAGTCTAAAAGCATATTTAAGTGAATCTTAAAGACCTAAATAAATACACAGATTTTTTTCTGTTCTTGGAGAGAATGATAGAATGCTTCCTTATGATCAGATATAAATTCTTCTCTAAATTAGTTAGACATTTAATACACTGTCTGTCAAAATCTTAGTAAGTTTCTAAGATCTCCAAAAATATTCTAATACTTATATGGAAAAGAATTTTTTGAAATAGAATTTGCTGTTTTTAATAAGACTACTGTGTGGAAGGCCTCTTATCACATATAAAAATATACTTACATGACCTAAAATAATGTGGTATTGGCTTAGGAATAATTAACCAATCAAAGAAAAATAGTCCAGAAATAAATAAACAAGTATTTGGACTTTGAGTAGAGTAAATATGACATCAGATTAGGAAAGTGGGTTGGTATATAAGGTAAGGAATATAAAACTCTAAACTCTACAACTTAAGGATACATACATGTGTAGCTAAACTATTTTTAACTATGATTAACAAAAATTCCAGCATAGGGATTACACCTGGAAAGAGGCAGAGGCATGATATACACAGATAATTTTAATATCAATCATATTCTAGGTAGCAGGATAGAAAATCTAGAAATAAATGGCATATATTATTGGTATGCATGAAAAAATACATAATAAAATTTTAAAATGTTTTTATTGATTCTAAGGAGAGGGAATGGGAGAGGGAAAGAGAGAGGAACATTGTCAACTGCCCCTCACACAGCCCCTACTTGGGACCAAGCCTGCAATCCAGGCACGTTCCCTGACCAGGAATCAAACTTGCACCCTTTTGGTGCATGGGACAAAACTCATCCCATTGATGCACGCTGGCCAGGACATAGTAAAATTTTAAAATAAGAAAATGTGTTTGTTTTTTTTTTTTTTAGTCAGAAAAAATAACTCTTACAAAACATAGATGATATTACTACAATATAGTGAAAGCAATTCAATCTTCTTCCTAGTTCTTGATGTTCCAGTATGGGTTACAACTAAAACAAAACAACAATAACAACGACAAAAACCTGGGGGTTGTTGTTTTTTATATAAATTTTAAAAACAAAATTTTGTTTATACCGAAATAATCTTTATTAAGTCTACAATTTAAATTATTTCAGTTGAATACAATTTTTAAGGAACACATTGCTGTGCAAAATAATGCATTTCTTTACCCAATCTTCAGTATCATTTAGACAAAATAATTTTTATGTACTCTTTGAAGAATGGCAAAAATGCACATAACATTTGGTGAGGAAAGGCATGAAAATGTGTTTATGACTTGAATGAACAAGTTTTCTATCCTCTAATCAAGAACTGGAATCTGTTTCCATTGTCGGTCATCCCATATAGGTTCATGTCAACCTGTAAACAGCTCCAATGTTCCAGCTAACAAAACTGCTCACAGATTGTGTCTGTAACCAAATATGGGACCATCTCCCATCTAAACATCTTGAACTTCAAATGCATAAACATCAACCTAAAGAACAGAAGTCATCTTTTTAAATATGTTTGTTTTTATTTCAGAGAGGAAGGGAGAGGGAGAGATAGAAACATCAATGATACGGCGTGGATCCAGAGACATGAAGGCATGGAACAGAGTGAGGGATCTCAGAGGGAAGGTAGAGAGGGAGGATGGGTGGGAGGTAATCAACCACAGACCTGTATGCATATATCTGTAACCCCCGGACGCAGAGAGTAGGGCTTGGGGTGAGGGTTGGCGGTTGGTTGGGGGAGTTGGGGCGGGGGGAAGAGGACATATGTAACACTTTCAACAATAAATATTAAAAAAAAAAAGAAACATCAATGACAGAAAGAAGCACGGATCGGCTCACTCCTACACGTACACACAGATACCCACTAGGGATCAAGCCCCCACCCTGGGCATGTGCCCTGACTGGGAATAGAACCATAACCTCCTGGCTCATAGGTGGACACTCAAACACTGAACCACACTGGTCTGGCCGAAAGTAATCTTAAAGCAAATGCATAAGGCAGCTACAGAAAGCTGCTGTGTGGATAGCATAACAAACATTAACTGTTTGACCCCACAGATTTGCTCCAAATATTAGATGAATTGTTTTCTCATTATTTAAGGTAACAGCAAATTTTCAAAGGTAGCTTATTTTTCAATTTTCAAAGAGGGAAAAGAGGCCTCTTTCTTCGCAAGTCCCATGTTATCTAATAAAAGAGTAACATGCAAATTAACCATCACCCATAGACAAAAATGGCAGTGCCCATAGTGGTGGGGCAGGACGCTGGCAGCATCACTCTGGCAACAGCCCCCTGCTGGATCTACTTCCCCTGGTCTCTGCCATGGTTGTCGGAGCAGGGGAGCTAACACGCAGGGGCCCAGGCAAACCCCAGCAAGACCTATTTCAGCACACCTGCGCTGCCACCACAGCAGTTGCAGCAGGGGAGCTAATGCACAGGGACCCCTGGCAACTCCCAACAGGACCTGCTTCCCCTCCCTGCTGCTGCCACAGCGATTGAATCAGGGGAGCAAATGCTTGGGGCGGGCAGATCCCTGAGGCCGTCCCTGTGATCAATAAGCAGGCAAGTGTGGCAGACAGGCAGCACACAGCCCTGGCCACAGCTCAAGGGAGAAAACAAGATGCAGGTCATGCCAGGAACCTGACATATCAACACAGAGGGGTCCTGCTCCAAGCCTCTGTGGTGTGAAGTGAGGCAGGCCTCCAGCAGACAGACACATAAACACATACACAGCACCTGCTCTGAGCCTCCAATGTGGCTGGGGGCAGGCCCCCAGTGGACTCAAACACATACACACACACACACAAACACACACGCACGGCGCCTGCCAGACTGTGGCTATCAGTAGGACATACACTGAGGGTGTCCTAGACTGTGACAGGGCACAGGCTGGGCTTAGGGGACCCCCGCAAGAGCACAAATTTTGAAACACCAGGCCCCCAGTTTTAAAATAAAGAAAAGTTACAAGGTGAACTTGGTGTACTTTTCCTTATGTAGGAATACCTATGCCTTTTATTGAACCTGGAGAATTTCTCTATTGAATTAATTCTAACCTCAAAGGACAATTTATTCTACTTTTTTATGCCTTTCTGTAAATGATCCCTAAAGAAGCATTCCTAAAAACCCATTGAGTTAACTTAGTCATCCATTGTTACAATGGACTGCCAGTTTGTGCTTCAGAATTAGTAACGAAAGATTCAGTGTGGGTGACACATGCTCATTCTAGCAGTAGTTCACTTTTTATGCAAGAGCTTTTTCACAGCATATTTCATTTCTGAATTTCTCAAAGTATATATTAAAGGATTCAACATGGGAGTGACAATAGTATAGAACACAGTTATGGATTTATCAATGGGGAAGGTAGAAACAGGCCTAACATACTGGGAAATACAGGGAATGAAAAACAGGACAACCACCACGATGTGGGAACTGCAGGTAGACAGGGCTTTGCGCCTCCCTTCCTGACTGTGAGTCTTAAGGGAATTCAGGATGACTCCATACGAGACTAATAGAAAAATAAAGATGATCATACAGAGGGCTCCGCCATTGGCAACCACAGTGAGGCCTACAAAGTAGGTGTCAGTGCAGGCAAGTTCCAACAGAGGGTACATGTCACAGATGAAGTGGTCAATGATATTGGGGCCACAATAGGGGAGGTTGTACACAAAGAGGAGTTGGACCAAGGAATGCATAAAACCTCCAACCCCAGACACCACCAACAGCAGGATGCAAACCTGTCTATTCATGATGGTTAAGTAGTGCAATGGCTTACAGATGGCCACATAGCGATCATAGGCCATCGCCACGAGAATAAAAACTTCAGTACCTCCAAATAAGTGTTCCAGAAAGAGTTGTCCCATGCAAGCTCTGAAAGAAATTGTCTTATGAGAAAAGAATAAGTCTATAATCAATTTGGGTGAAATGGCAGTAGAATAAGCTGCATCAATGAGTGACAGATAGGCAAGGAAGAAGTACATGGGGGAGTCCAGGGAAGGGCTGGCGATTACAGTCACTGCAATGAGCAGGTTGCCCACCATTGTCACAATGTACATGAGTAAAAATATGACAAATAATGCTTTTTGGCCCTGTGGATCCTGAGTGAGGCCCAGTAAAACAAATTCTGTCACATTGTTACTATGTCCCATTTAGTCTTCTCTAAAGCCTGTTTCAGGGATGAGAGGTCAGGAGAATGAGACCTGTAACGAAATTGTGGACACAACCATGAATACATTATGTTTTGAAGTACATCTGCATTATTACACCTTTACAGAGGTTTACATACAGTAAACGTTTAGTAAATATCTATGAGTCCTTCTTCCCACAACACATTATAGCTTCCCTTCACAATTCTATTTTTCCACAGATTATTTTTTTGGGGTACCAGTAAGAGATTCCATCTCTAATTGGATTGTCTATAGAAAAGAGTATCAAATGCCCAACAGTCAGTCATTTATTTAATAGAGCCTTATTAAAACTGTCAGTCCTGGGCATGGAGGCAGCAATGACTTACTGTCTGGTGCTGATCAAAAACAAAAACAAAACAAACACACAAACAAAAAACTCTAAACAAATTGGCATAGAGTCAGTTCTCCAAGTTTATAGTATTTTGGGTGAGGACCTTTATAATATGATCTATGTCGCACCAAAATGAATGCCCCTTTTGGAATAACTCACTTAATACTAGAATAATCCACTATCATATATTCAGTCTTTTGTGTCTCAAAAGATGTTCAGTCTTCATGGATCTCTAACTAAATTTCAAGAGACTGGGCTTTGCACTGTATCAAACTACAAAATTATTTAAGTACCTTGTTCTCTGTAGAAATTACTTGGTTTGACTCTGCCTGTTGGCTCTTTTTGACTGTCAGCTTTTGAAGGAGTTGCCATTCTCTCCACTTAATCTTTGTCTCTTCCACAACTCTTAACATAGAGACACAATTTAGATTTTCAGCAAATATTTTTTAACTTATCTGACTCTTGACTGTCATCAACAATTACATTAGCAGTTAGTTCATTTTGTGGGGTTTTTCCAAAGCTCTTGGGGTGAACTAGGCAATGAAGGAGAAGAACACAGACACTGAACAGAGAGGTAGACAATGGTCCATGGTTTAATTTATAATGCTTCCTAGATACTGAGAGTGCTCAAAACCAGAGCTTCAGTCCCAGATTCCAGACACCAGCAGACCCCAGGGAAAAGGCCAAGCTCAGAGTAAGGAGGCGTGGGTTTCAGTCATTTCTAAATGCAATTGGAAGTCTGTCTCCGTTTGCTCATTGGAAAATATAGGGCTTCAACTAGACAGTCTCAGAAAGCATTCCCAGTCATGCTCTGAGACTTTTTGTGTAACCCAATCTTATGCTATTCTGCTGCCTTTTCTTCATATTTTTATAATAAAATAAAAGTTTCCAAGCTTATCCCTGTTCCCTGAAACATTCTACCCAGGGGTAAATGGGATTTTATAATTACAGAAACCAAATAATGATTACAAGTTACTCTGTTGTAGCACAGTGATGAATAACATGCACTCTGGAGCTGCAGTGCCTGTGTTGGAATCCCAGCTTTCTCACTTACCATGTGACCTGGGTCAACTTAATAAACCTCTCTGGGCCTCAGTTGCCTAATTTTTAGAATAGGGCTACTGAGAGGGCCTCCCTCTTAAGTTGTTGTTTTATTACAGGTAGAGCACCTACAATGCAGTTGGCACCTAGTAAAGGTACAGTAAATAAGTGATAGCGATCATCAATGTTCCTGAATGCTTCACTGTGAGCACGGCATCAGGAGAAATCATCTGGATCTTGGTCAATGTGATAGGAATTGTAGTTGAGCCCCAGCTGGTTAGGCTCAGTGGATGGACCATCAGCCTGCAGACTGAAGAGTCCTGGGTTCAATTCCAATCAAGGGCACATGCCGGGGTTGTGGGCTCAGTCCCTAGTGTGGAGAATACAGGAGGCAGCTGATCTATAATTCTCTCTCATCACTGATGTTTCTGTCTCTCTCCCTCTCTTTTCCTCTCTGAAATCAATAAAAATATTGTTTAAAGAATTACAATTGGGCACGGGATGAGATTGTATGTCTCAGAATTATCTACTTGAATATATATGAGTAGTCATATCTACCTGTGATGGAGTATATTTTGACTAGAAGCAATCAGAATAACAGTGAGATCCATACAGCATAGGAAAAACTAAGAAAACAAAAGAAAAAGTAATCAATTCAGGAGGGGAATTGTATTTAAGAAATTAATATCTACAAGTAATAATATTAATGTGATAATTACATGAGATTAGTATTCTTTAAGAAATCTTTTTTTAAAAAATTTTCTGTATTGATGAAGTTCTTGCTCGAAGTCTCTTCAGAGTTCCCAAGGTTTCTCAGGAAGCATCTTGAGAAGCCAAAACAAATAAACACAGAACACATCTTAGTAAACAAAAGCTAAGAAAATTAGAAAAATACATAAACACACATTAATTCCTTGGTATCCCCTACACCTGATGGTACAGAAAAAATTTAAACAAGAGAGAAGAATTATACAACTATAGATACAAACCAAAAGTTTTGGCTTATTTGCTGCTCAGGAAATTACAGAATTACTAAAGCTGATAGGTAGACAAGCTGATTCTATTCCCAAAGACTTGGTGGCAACGGGAGGGAGGACATGTGCAGAAAAGGTTGAGCTTCCTTTGGAAGCCAGCTGTGAGGAACATCCTGCATGCCTCATTCACATTGCTGCATCCAGTTCATTCAGCTGTTCTGTCACTGTTGAAGCTATAGACTGATAAAGGCACACCTACTGAAGAACATAAGGGTACCAGGTAGTCTATATACAATTATGTGCTTCTCACTCCTTACTTCACACAAAAGGGATCTATCTAGTGACCTTATGTAATTAATAATCAATGTTGGATTTCAGCAAAATAAATCTTCTAGTCAGTTAAATAACTTAGTCAGTTAAATAACTTACATGTACAAATTGGATATATAAACTCTTCTCTGTTAAGTTATCAAAGATTTGATACTATAAACACTGATAGTATTACTAGGCTTTCTAATTACACCATTAAGTTCACACGGCTCTATATTTAAAAAATTTTTAACATAGTTTCTTAAGAGGATGGCTTTTTAAAAAGATAAATTAAACTTCCATAGTAATAAAAATACCTTCTAAAATACTTTAAAATCACAGTGTTATGTCTCTATAAATGATAGCAAGCAAGGTATTTCCCTGAGCACAGGTCTCTTTTTAAATATGTACAAATAGGGCTGCTGTGGTCATTTTAAAAGGTTCACACATATCAAACTTCTGTATCAGAGTCCAAAGTCCCCAGTGCGGAATGTGGTCAGTAATATTGTAATAACTATACATGTGGCAGGGTGGTTACTTGATGTATCCAGGGGCCTACTCTGTGGAGTGTATGATTGTCTGGTCACTATGTTGTACCCCTGAAACTAGTAAGTAGATCTTGAGAATATCATGCTTGGCGAAATAAGTCAAGAACCATATGATATCACTCAGATGAGAGATATAAAACTGAAGAAACAAATGAACAAACAAGAAAAACAAAAACTCATACACAGACCCCAGTATGGCAGTTACCACAGGGAAGAGGGGTGGAAGAGTAGTAAAAGGTAAAGGAGGTGAAATATATGGTGACAGAAGATTTGACCTTTGGTGGTAAGCACACAATGCAATATACAAATGTTGCATCAAAAATTCTCTAATTTAAAAGTCTTAAACAAAAATATTATTATTGGATAAAATATAATAGCCTATGAACGAGATTATGAATCATTAGTTTATTTGTAATGTATCCCTTGTGTCACTTTGCTATTTGACTAAATGGACAATAAATACCTGTCAGGCTATAATGCTAAAACCAAACATATTTTGTATAATCTGGTTAATTTCCATGTTTTACTAGCTTAATTTTCACAACTCAATATTCCTCCAATGAAAATGTATACATACTTAAGACATGAGAAATATTTAAATGTACCGTATAAATTTTCAATGAGCATCCCTTGGTTGTTTTAAGAACTCATCTTGGGTCTTCCCCCTTGGTCTTTAAAATCAAAGCTTACTTCACTGGGAGTAACTATAGGTACCTCGTCTATCTAGGTATAGCCATAGAGCACAATAGTGTGTAGCTGATCAGTAGATCTAGAAATAGTTTCACGTGGCCTCACTCCCATATTTCCATACAGACTCCCCATCACCTCAGTCTTTCAGACAAGTGTTGCAGTATCCAATGTGGATGTCTAGAATAGACAGACACTTAAATAAAACATAAATGTTTCCTTAGAAAAAGAGTCGGACACTCTCACCTGCTGGGAAAGTCTCTTCACAGAAAAACAAAGCTGCTGTGTTCACAAGGCTTTGTAACAACCAGATGAATTCGTGGCAATGAACTTGGCCAAATCCATTATTTGCCAATAAAAAATGAAAACAAAAACAAAATTTTAGAACAATACATTAGGTATTTATACCTCTTCTGAGTCAATTATGAAGTAACCAGAAAGTACTTGACCTTGAGGATTTAGGATAACATTCACATCTCTGGGCATTAATCTCTCTCTCTGTAGCCAACAAGGCAGATGCTGGGGTTTTTCTTCCTTAAATGACGGAGTATTCTCACAGAACTCATTAGCCTTTCAGTCACTCAAAGAGCTTATCCCTACAGACACTCTTTCCCTAATTAAAAGTATGTTTCTACCCATCCCCTCCTTAACCCCAGAACATCTAGATAGTACACAGGTTTCTCCAAGCAACAAGATATCTATGCCAAGAAAAATATAACAAGGAAACATTTAGAGGGCCAGATGTCAATTAAAGAGAGACTTCAGTTTAGGCAGAAATTTGAGTTTTCAGAAATCTCTTAAGTATTTCTATCAGAAAAATAATTATCCCACTTACATGGGCAGACACAGCCTCTCTGTGTTTTTACATCATAACTGATTTAAATGAAAGAGAATGTAAGGTCATTATAGATTAGTTTAGAATATTTGGTACAAATACAAATGAAGTAATCTATTCTGGACAGTTTTGTCCCCTAGAACAATCCTGAAAGAAAAAGATTTGGGCCTTGCTAAGAAAGAGTAGCAAACAGACAAATGTATGAAAAGCTTATAATTTGAAAAGAAAAAATTAATTAAAGTGAATAAGTATTTATGGGTTTCATATTAGGAAATCTTTAGGTAAAGAAAAGAAAAGTTAAGCCAAAATGGAGAACCAGTCATAGGTCCCTTTATTCAGCCATACCTTAGAAAAGGAGGCCCCTTCACTAGATGTTAAAGGCCCTGAGTCTCAGAGGCAGAGAAGCCTGTGACTGGGGCATTTATGGAAGTTGATGTTTTAATTATTGAAAGGAGCCCTAACAGGTTTGGCTCAGTGCATAAAGCGTGGGCCTACAGACTCAAGGGTCCCAAGTTTGGTTCCAGTCAAGGACATGTACCTTGGTTGTGGGCACATACCCAGTGGGGAGTGTACAGTCGGCAGCTGGTGGATGTTTCTCTCTTGTCAATGTTTCTAACACTCTATCCCTCTCCCTTCCTCTATGTAAAAATCAATCCTATTTAATAAAAGAGTACTGTGCAAATTACTCCATCACAAAGATGGCTTCTCCCATGGCCACAAAATGGAGGCACCCATAGTCACCAGATGGCAGCGCCCATATCCACATCCTAATAAAATAGTAATATGTAAATTAGGAATCACTCTGTCACAAAGATGGCCATCCCCATAGCCACAAGATAGCAGTGCCCAGTCCAGCTCAGCCCTGCCACTGAAGTGGTCAGGCCTGTTAGCCAGGCAGGTAGCGGGGTAGGTGGGGGCCCAAGACACAACAGGAGATCAGAGGATGCTGGGGGTCTCTGCCTTCACCAGAGGCCTCAGGCCTGGGCAAAGGCTAGGCAGGAAATCACAGGGGCCTGGGCTCCACAGAGCCAGTGATCAAAGGGATGGGGTGGAGTCTATGATCACAGGGGTCTAGGCACCAGTGGAGGTGGCAAAGCAGGGGTCTGTGGGTCCCCTGCCAAGGCCTGCAGCCTTCACAGGAGGCTCAAGGGTGGAGCCCAGGATAGGAGGAATCTGGGGGTCCCCTGCCCAGACCTATAGCCTTGGCCACAGGCTGCAGTGGGGCAAGGGCAGAGCCGGGAATGGCAGGTAGCAGAATCAGAACCAGTGATCGCAGAGTCCTGGGCTCTATAAAGCCAGTGATCAGAGACTGCAGGCCAGGGAAGGGGCAGAGCTAGTGATCACAGGGTTCTGGGGGTCCCCTGCCCAGGCCTGCAGTCTGGGCCAGAGTTTAGAGTAATGGGTAGGGGTGGAGCTGGGATTGGAGGGGTAGGGGTGGAGCCGGTGATCAGAGTCAACTACAGAGGAAACACCTGTTCTTACCACTCATTGGCTAAGCTCACTGTAAGCTACTGAGAATATTCTTGCTAATGGATAATAAGAATCCAAAAAGGTGATCTAGGGTTTTTCCACCACACTCCTGGAGAGAAAAAATGAAGGTCCACTGTTGGAGGGCTCAGAAATATCATATCGTGCCCTAGCCGGTTTGGCTCAGTGCACAATGCCTCAGCCTGCTGACTGCACGGTCTGGGTTCAAATCTAACCAAGAGCATGTACCTAGGTTGCAGGCTCCTCTCTGGCCAGGGTCCAGGTCAGGTCTTGATTGGCAGCAGGCAACCAATCAAAGTGTTCCTCTCACTCTGATGTTTCTCTCTGTTTTTCCCTTCTCTTCCACATTCTCTATAAATCAATGGAAACATATCCTCAGGTGAGGATAAAAAAAAAAGAGAGAAAAAAATGTTATATCCTATGAAAGACACATCTTGAAAATGCCTAAAGAAAGTTGTCATTTCTTCATGGTGAAGGGACTGGAGTCTGCATTGATGAAAACACTTTGGTGGCTGTGGTGATAGGCAGTGGCTGCAGCAGTGGGGTGATGGGGTTGGTGGCTTCCCCTGATTAGCCTTGTCACTCCAACAAAGGGAGGCCAGCCTGTGGCTTAGGTCTGCTACCCAAGAGGAGCAGCGAGCAGGTGTAAGCTGTCAGTAGAAAATCCCCTGAGGGCTCACAGTATGTGAGAGGGGGCAGGCTGTGCTGAGGACCTCCCACCCCAGTGCACGAATTTCATTCAGTGGGCTCCTAGTAAAATATATTTTAAAAAATTATTGAAAGGACAAAACAATCACAGTGGTTTCTTTCTGAAGGCCTGAATCTATGTCAGAGGAACCATAATGAGTTCTAGTCCATTCATTCAGGTCCTTATTTTCAGTCTAGTATTAAGAATTGTTTCTACAATAAATAATTTTCCAACAAGAGCCTACCTCTACATCAAATCTCTGATGGCTTCCATTGTTATTTCTTTAACATGGCTTACTATAGGCTCCACGGAGCATCTTTATATCCATATATATTGCATTTTCTAGTTCACAAGGGCCTTAGATACAGAGGTATTAAGTACCTCTCTGAACCAGATGAAGATTTACATGATGTGCATGTATTTCTTCTAAGATTTAATGAGATAATCTTAGCACTATTTGTCTTTTTTTTAAGGCTGTGAAAATTTTTAATTTTTTTATCTTTATTGTTCATATTATTACAGTTGCTCCTCTTTCTTCCTCCCATAGCTCCCCTCCTCCCAGTTCCCATCCCATCCTCTGTCCTTACCTCCCCCCACTGTCTTCCTCCATTGTTATACGATTTTGTCCATTCTCTTCCTACACCCCCAACACCCCTTTCCCCCTGAGAATTGTCAGTTCACTCCCTTTCTATGCCCCTGATTCTATTCCATTCACCAGTTTATTGTTCATCAGGTTTTTTTTATTCACTTGATTTTTAGGTTCCCTTGTTGATAGACATGCACTTGTTGTTCATAATTTTTATCTTTACTTTACCCTCCTCCTCTTCTCAAAGCATACCTTTCAGCATTTCATATAATACTGGTTGGGTGGTGATGAACTCTTTTAGCTTTTTCTTGTCTGTGAAGCTCTTTGTCTGACCTTCAATTCTAAATGATAGCTTTGCTAGGTAAAGCAATCTTGGTTGTAGGTTCCTGCTATTCATCACTCTGAATGTTTCTTGCCACGCCCTTCTGGCCTGTAAAGTCTCCGTTGAGAAATCAGCTGACAGTTGTCTGGATGCCCCCTTGTAGGTAACTGACTGCTTTTCTCTTGCTGCTTTTAAGATTCTCTCCTTGTCCTTTGCCCTTGGCATTTTAATTATGACTAGGGGCCCGGTGCACAAAAATTTGTGCACTCGGGGGGTGGGGATCCCTCAGCCCAGCCTGTGCCCTCTTGCAGTCTGGGACACCTCGGGGGGGATGTCCACCTGCTGGCATGCCTGGCCAGCCTGGGTGAGGGGCTGAGAGCCATTTTCAGGCTGCCTACAGCCCTTCAGGGTTCGTGCACTGGGGGTTGGGAAGGCTGGTAAGTGCAGGCCTGGACGTTTCCCACCGGAGGGCCCACGATTGCACATGCCTGGTGGGCCCACACCGCTGAGGGGACACACCTGGCGCAGAGTTGGGTGGCAAGCCAGGGGCGGACGCTGGTGCAGAATCCCTCGGTGGGGCCCTGCTGCTGAGCAAACACACCCGGGGTGGAGCTGGGCAGTGAGCTGGCTTCGGATTCTCCCCACTGTGCAGCAGACGCTCCCACACACCCTGTGGAGGCCCCTGGGGGGCGGATGAAGGTAGCAGACCCTGGACGGGTGTTCCTGGACACCCTGTGGAGGCCCCCAGGGCAGAGCCAGGCAGTGGACCCAGGACGGCTGCTCTTGCATGCCCCGGGAAGGCCTCCAGGGAGTGGAGCCAGGCAGTGGATCTGGGAAAGGCGCTCCTGGATACTCCTCGGAGGCTCCCGGGGGCGCAGCTAGGCAGCAGACCCAGGACAGCTGCTCCTGGACGCCCCAAGGAGGCCCCAGGCCAGACCCTCCCCCCGACTGAGCTGACACACCTGGCACACCTATGCGGCCGGCCATGGAGGCTCCCAGTGCAGAGCCGCCCTGCCAGCCTCCATCTTGGCTAGGTTAATTTGCATACAACCACTCTGATTGGCCGGTGAGCGTGGCTGTGAGCAGGGGCTCAGCCAGCCTAGGCAGGCAGTTGCAACAGAAGCCTTTGGTTTGCTCTAGCTCCATGGCTGTTGGCCTCCATCTTGGCTGGGTTAATTTGCATACAGCCACTCTGATTGGCTGGTGGGCATGGCTGTGAGCAGAGGCTCAGCCAGCCTAGGCAGGCAGTTGCAACAGAAGCCTTTGGTTTGCTCTAGCTCCATGGCTATTGGCCTCCATCTTGGCTCAGTTAATTTGCATACAGCCGCTCTGATTGGATGGTGGTAACAGTCAATTTGCATGTTTCTCTTTTATTATATTAGATGTGTCTTGGTGTGGTTCTCCTTGGATTTTTTTTGTTTGGGATTCTCTGTGCTTCCTGGACTTGTAAGTCCATTTTTTTTTTCACCAGATAGGGGAAGTTTTCTGTCACTATTTCTTCAAATAGGTTTTCAATATCTTGCTCTCATCTTCTGGCACCCCTATAATTCTGATGTTGGTATGCTTGAAGTTGTCCCAGAGACTCCCTACACTGTCTTCATATTTTTGGATTCTTTTTGCTTTTTGCATTTCCAGCTGGCTGTTTTTTGCTTGTTCGTATTTCAAATCTGTGACTTCATTCTTATGATTCTCTAGTCTGCTGTTGGATCTCTGTATATTATTCTTTATTTCAGACAGTGTATGCTTAATTTCTATCTGGTCCTTTTTCATACCCTTGAGGGTCTAACTAAATTTTTCAGCAGTCTCTAAAATATTCTTGAAAAACCTTATAGTCGTGGTTTTGAACTCTATATTCAGTCGCTTGCTTTCCTCCATTTCTGTCATTTGTGACCTGTTTCTTTGTCTCTGCATTTTGGCTGCTTCCCTGCATTGATAGAATGGCTTTCTGTGCTAGGTGTCCTATAGGTCCCAGTGGCTCAGTCTCCTCAATTACCTGAGGTGGATACTCTTGGTGCACTGCTATGTCAGCTTTGTGCACAGTCTTGTTGTAGTGTTATGCCCAGATTTCATGATCCCCAAAGATCACCCAGGGAGCCCGCGTCCAATACAAACCCAATGCAAACACATGAGGGCCTTTATTCGAGTTAACTCAGACTTCGTCCCACACATGCTCACCAACGCAGCAGCACGTTGGGAGGAAGTGCTCAAGTTTCAGGAAAACAGGATTTATAGGGAGCGGGTGGGGTAATGCGTGATTGATCGAGGGAAGAGTCAAGGTCCAGTTGCACAGGGGGGCAGGGTGCAGTTAGACTTGGGTCATTTGCTCTGCATCCCTATTGGCTGGTCCACAGTCTTTCACTGCCCTTTCATTCCCCCCTTGGTTTTATGTACATGAGTCAAATCATTGACTCTTCTGGGTCAAATATACTCCTTTCCCCCAAAGCCCACTGTCCTCCCACAGGACAGGACCTGACATCCCTTGCAAGCAAGCAGATGTCCTTGCTGTGCGGGACAGAGCTCCCTTCTCTGTGTCCCTCATATGAGGAGGAGGGCCTGAACAGGTTCCTTCCTTGGAGGCGCCCTCCGTAGCAGGGGCCTCCCACACCCTTCCAGGACCTCTAGCCTTGACAGATATGAGTTCGCATCCTGAGCAGAATCCTGGCCTCGCCCTCTGAAAAACCAGGGGCAGCTCCACAGGGGCAGGCAGCCACCTGCATGAGGGTGCTGGCAAAGGCACCATCGTGTGAGCCAGAGTGGACGCTGGAGGCCTCAGGCTCTGCGCCTCCAACCCCGTCCTTGGAGCCATGTTCAACTGCTTTCTGGAATCTTGCAGAAGCATCAGAAACACCTCCTCCAAGGTGGCATCTGTGATCCCGCAACCCGCCAGGCATAGGCAGCGCTGGTTCTGCTCCAGCACCTGCAGGAGCCCCTTGAAGCCGGTGCTCTACTAGTGGGCTCGTCCAGCACCACGGTCTTGAACGTGCCGAGGACAGCAGCGCCGAGGGACAGCCTCCTCCGCAGGCCTCCGGACAGGGCACAGGCTGGCTGGTATTGATGCTGCGTCAGCAACCTGCTGCCGGATGCCCAGGACCACTGCGGCGACTTGATGGATGTGAAGAGCAGCAGGTGCTCCAGGACAGTAAGCCTGCCCAACAGGACATCCTGCTGAGGACATACTCCCAGCTCCTTTCTGACCACAGCCAATTCTGTTTGAAGGTTATGACCACGGTGGCCTTGTCGGTCTTGGGGGGGCTGCTCACGGTCGCGGGCCACGACGGTGAAGTGCAGCTGGCTCACTTCAGGACACTGAGCCAGCCGCACGCCTTGTCCAGACGCAGCAGCCGCCAAACCGACTCAGTGGTGGCGCTGCCCATTGACCCCCACGTCCACGTCGGCGGCGTGCAGCTGCAGGATGGGGGTGCCCGGGGCATTGTTCTCCATCAGGTTCTGCCTCGTACACGCTCTTCCAAAGCAGGGGCTGTTGTCGTCGGGTCAACGCCATTGCGCACCTGCAGGGTCAGCTCCTACGAGGCGCGCTGCTCGCAGTCCAGTGCCCCCTTGATGCTGAGCTGCAGCTTCTCGCTGCCCAGGGCTGGTCACCTTCAGCTCAAACATGCTGCTGCAGCCGCCAGGGCTGGTCCCTCCGCCGCCACAACTCTCGGTGCATCCGGGTGCATTGTTAGACCTCCATCACCGACTGGCCGAACACAGGCCGGTTGTTGTTGGTGTCCCCAACCTTGACCACCAGCGAGTTGTTGCTGGAGAGGCTGTGGCTGCTCGATTCCACCGCCACGATGACCATGTTGAACTCGCGGGTGGTCTCGTAGTTCAGGAGGGCCGAGGTGTGCAGGAAGTTTCTGGTCGTCCTCCGTGTAGGCTGCCAAGCCTGCAAGAACTTGAGTAGAATTAGTTCCTTTAATCTGTAGAGGCCCCACTGGTTTCCAGGGCAGCCTTCCAGGCTGCTTCATCTGTGGCCCAGTTGCCCTTTGCCTCTGTGAAGTTTCCATACCCTGCAACAGCTTTCTGTCCCAATCTGAGCTGTGTTGCCTGGGTCCCACTTTGAGCTGGGCATGGGAAATGGAAAGCAGCCATGGGGCAGCAGACCTCCCTCAGAAAGGGCGAGTGTTCAAGCCCATGCATTGTTGCGGGGTGAGGATCTGTGCCCCACCTCTGTTGACCCCCAAGTTGTCTCCTGATGGCCCCTATGCACTTAGGTCATTCCTCCCTGAGGAATCTTACCCGTCATTGGCTAACCAGCCATCCAAACAGGGTAATGTAAAGTTCAGTTAACCTATGCCCCTATGGCCCCCATGCCCAGCAACCACCTTGGGATCCCTTCGCCTGCTAGCGGGGGCCCCAGCATAACTGGATGACTCACGCGTTTGATATCCAGCACTCTAACTGGATATAACAGGGTCAAGTCTCTCTGGAGCCCTGTCTGATGAAGAGGCAGGCCTAGCAAAGTGCAGTCTACAAGTTTAATATGCAGCCTCTGGTCCTCCCAACCCAAAGAGATCTTGGCCAGTCCCTCAGTTCTGAAAACCCTGGGATCTACTTTCAGGAATTCCCAAATCTATTGCCAGGTACTAGGGCCGGGAATGGCACATACTGCCTGCTTCCTTTGTCCATAGCCTTTATTTCCCTTGACTGGCAGATTTTAACAGACTTTGCTCCAGGCTTTAACTTCATTAGCACTGGGGTGTGGTTCTTAGCCAGGCCTGGAGGACAGCAAGAATTCTTTCTTTACAAAAGCGCGTTTTCTAAAATAGGATTAAACAGCTACAATCAATTGCTATGGGACACTGTTGTCCATTCCCAAGTGTCCTTGGTTTAGGGAAGACAAAATTTCTGCTCAGTTTCCCTATTCTACTTGTCCCAGCTTACTGTCTTATCATCCATTCAACTTTTAACATTTTTCTTTATCTTTCTCCATTACACCAAAACCATACTTTTCAGTTAGTTAGAACTCTTAGGCTTAATTGTTCCTACAGTTGAGGTTTGTGCCACCCCTGACATGGGCATGGTCACACAGGCCTGCAAGACAGTATTCTTCTTTGCCCAGTTGGGCACTTGCCCTTTTGACAACTGAATTCAAATCTGTAAGAAAATTAAGATTACTATATTTAACATTGGCACTGTGGCCGCTTCTGACAGCTAAATCTTCTGCTACTACACATGACACATGGTAAGGCTATACAAACATCTTAGGGAGGTGACTAAACTCTATTCTTGACCTTCCCACACAAGGCAAAATTTCCCTTGTCTCTCTGGAGCCATGTCCAATGAAAACACAGGTATCATCTAAGTTTTTCTGCAAGCCATTGTCAGGGCTGTGCGTTGTGGCCAGTTCTTCTTTCTAGCCACAAACACAGTTTGTCCAATTTTCTTAACAAGTATTCTGGCACAGGACTAGATTGGCTGTGATCAATTAGTTGTAAGACACCACTGCACTCAGACCAGCTAAATTTAGTAATTTCCCATTTCCTAGCTTAGCTTCTTATTTTTAACCTTAATCCCTACTGTTTTTACTTTTGTTCTTTCTGTCATATGTTCAGCAACTTCTATAGAATTCTTCACTCTTAGAAACCTTAATTTTTTTATGATAACCAAAAGTAAACAGCCAGCATTTCTTAGGTTGACATTTATCAACACACTTTAAGTATACTCTAACTTTCAAGAAAATATACATTCAACAAAGTACAATAAACCTTCTGTAATAAAAACTAAGAGCAGGCAAATTAAAAATATCCCATTTTAGTTCAGTAAGTAAACATTTTCTTTTGTAATTTGCAAATTCAGAAGGAGGGGTGACCCCACCATTTCAAGATGGCAGCCCCCATGAGAGCCATGTGCAATGCCCCAGGCCAAGCAGCTGCCTGAACAAACCCCTTTACAGCTATTACATGACAAGGGAAAAATTTAGATCAAAACCTTTATCTTTTGAGAAGCAGTTTTTGCTAGAAGCCTGAGAGATTTAAAATGCAAATTAACCACATTCCTAGCCTGAGCCTTCAGCTGGATTCCTATGACCCAGGCCTGAGGCACCACTCTGGCCGTTTCCAGCAGTTAACCAGCCCTTTGTTGGTAAAGTTCACCAGATTTTCCTTCCATAGTAAATAGCTTCCTCTGGCCTGCTTCTGCTACCAAAACCTTACTCTGCTCCTTCTTGTACACAGAGAACCTGACCCAAGGCAGTAAGGTTTGAGCAATTCCAAAACTCCTTAACATACATTCTAAGTCAGTTGAGTTTGAGGAGAAGCTACTACCATGTTGCAGGGAGGGACAGGGTTGAAAAGAACTAATCAAACAGATAAACACTTTTACACCGGTGCATACTACATTTACATCACAGAAAAACAGTGGAGTTTCAGAGAACCATTCAGAAAACCCTTCAGTACACCTCCCTTTTGGAGGTTGTGACCTGTGGGGAGAAATGCAGCTGCTGGCACTCTGCCACAGCAAACAGACCAGTTAACTCTCTCAGTAGAGCTGAGCAGATAAACGAAACAGTACCCAAGTCCCCAGAACAGAATAAAACAAATAAACACCGAAACAGACAAACAACCTTCCAACTCCGTGGAAGCAAAACCGAAATGGGAACAACCCGCTAAATTCAGACCTTGGAGAGGCAAAAAAAAAAAATCCCTTCTCTCTGGTCTTCTTAATTCGTGGAGAGGCAAAATCCCTTCTCTCTGGGAAAATTGGAACATCTGAATTTTCCAGCCCGTGTTCCTATTACAGCACGTCTGCCTAGGCCTCTTTGGGCATTACCAGATTAACAGAAATGAGCTCACACAGAAAGACAGACAATACAGACAACTACCATGGTCAATCAGGCTCTCCGGATCAGGGGTCCCTTGGGGGTCTTGGGAACCCGGACGAGCCCCCAAATGTTACGCCCAAATTTTGTGATTCCCCAAAGACCACCCAGGGAGCCCGCGTCCAATGCAAACCCGATGCAAAAACATAAGGGCCTTTATTCGAATTAACTCAGACTTCGTCCCACACATGCTCACCGACGCAGCGGCACGGCTGGGAGGAAGTGCTCAAGTTTCAGGAAAACAGGATTTATAGGGAGTGGGTGGGGTAATGCGTGATTGGTCAAGGGAAGAGTCAAGGTCCAGTTGCACAGGGGGGCAGGGTGCAGTTAGACTTGGGTCATTTCTTCTGCATCCCGGTCCGCAGTCTTGCACCACCCTTTCAGTAGCTAAGCCTTCATTGCTATTGGTATCACTGAGAGGAATTGATCTCCAGGCCACTTGGCTGTAAGAATCAGCTGTGTCTATGGTGAGAGAACTTCTGTGCTGGAGACACTCCTATGGGGCAAGACTTTCTCCAGTGGAGCTTTGGTGCCCACTGAGTCTGTTCCCAGAGTGTGTCCCTTATCTGAGGAGTTGTATACTGGGTGGTCCCGCTTTGACCACTGGGTTCACTGTCTCTTTGAACTCTAAGGAGGTGCTATTTTAGCTTCTGCCTGAGGTTTCCCAGCCTTTTATATGCAAAAGCCTCTGCACACAGCTTGGGTGAGGCAGGGTCTCAGGGGATTTACAAGGAGGAGCAAACAGCTATGGATGATTCTGAGCCCTGACCAAACAGGTGCCAGGTCTCAAGCCGCTCTGGAGTTCCTCTTGGTGCCAGACAGTGCCAGACGGTGCCAGATGGTACCAGACAGTCCAACTCCTCGCCGTATAAGCCTGAGTCCCCAGAAACTCAGCTGGACTGGAGTTCAGAGCCATCAGGAGCTTGTGCCTCCCTCCGGTACGAAATGCTGCCAGCCCTTTCCACGAGCCCCTACGCACGCTCCTCCGTAACTCTGCACTTTACTTCTGCACCTCCTCTGAGTCTCCGTCTCTTTCTAGTTGTAGAATTTCCACTCAGCCAGCCTTCCTGTGGGTCTGGGTGTTGTCCGTTTTTTCTTTTCATTGTACATTTGAAATGTTTATGTGAGGCAGTAATTTCCGATGTTTCCATATGCCACCATCTTGGTTTCTCTCAGTACTATTCGTCTCTTAATGGTAAGTAGCAAAAGATGGAGACATTATCTTTAGTTTAGATTAGAAGAACTATCTGATATGATAAAGGTTACTGTGGACTAAACTATGATTCACACCTGGAGAACTAACACATGCCTAGGTTTCATTCTCATTGAGGAAAATAAACAACTTGCTGAGCCTTTCTAATATGACCCAGAGCCAATTTACTTGTAACGTGTGCAACTTCGTTTGGGCACAATTATTTTAAGTGTGCCCTTTGTCAGTGTCTATATTTGTAGACTATTTCTGAAGGGCAGGAGATTATTCTAGCAGATTTGTGCTTCTGGGCAAGCCAATTTGTACTCAAACATCAGAAGGAGAATAAAAGTGTAGAAAAGAGAAAATAAGAGATAACTCAGAAAAGGCAGGTAAAAACCAGCAAAGACCATAAACTGAATGAAATATGCTTTGAAATTGGTAAATAATTGTGTTAGAAGAGGCTTCAATGAGTTCAGAGTAGAGGAATTTCAGATTTCCTGAGCTGTCAGTTCAGAGGTAAACTGGAGCATAACTTAGCATCAGTATCAGAGCTGCTTAAAAGAATCTTCATATTTTCAAATCAAACAAAAATGAAAAAATCAAATTCTAAACTTTGACATATGTTAGTATAAGAGACTCGCTGCCTAAAGGCATTCCATATTCAGATCTTTTTGAAGTTCACAGCATGTAATTAAATAACTTCATCACAATAATGAAGTTAGAGCGGCATTGGTAATGGAAAATAAGTACTCACAGCACATACGAGTTGTCTGAGCATCCAAGAGATTAACTTCCAGTAGGAGGGTCTGCCACCTTCACCTGTTGAGTACTTATAACACTTACTTGTTTAGAGCTGTACTTCCCAGTCATCTGTTGGGTCTGTCAGGATAGTAAACATATCTTATTAGAAACTGTCTCTACAGAATCTTTGATTGTCCCTTACATACTTTAAGCAATCAATAAATATTTGATTATCAAAAGTGCTCTTATGAGCATGTAATTATTACTCTAAACTATTGAAAGCTATTAATTTGTTCAGAATGATATAAAATTCTATGCTTTATCAATACTGTATTTTATTAAATATACATGTATCTGCTTGAAACATTTGTGACATTCTTCAAATATCTTAACATTTTCAATGAGAACAAATAAATCATTGAGAAATGCTCAACCATGTAAATCCATGATAACTATCCCACAATGAAAATTAAAACAAGTTAAGTAGATGTATTCTATCCAAATTCAACAACATCAGGCAGAAAAATGAACATGGTATGCAAGGCATAAAATACTGAGAAGCATTTTTAATCAGCAAGATAATAAAAAATGTAGATTCTGAAATTTTGAGTTTCAGTCCAGATCTTTTTAAAACATAGGATCACAACCCATGCCTAAATGTTCTATTTAAGTGTCTATATGGTGACATCTGTTTCCCAATTAAGCAATAGCAAGTGACCAAAAAAAATGATGCAACAAAAATGTTGAGATCTGATTAAACACCTACTCAGCTTATCAGATTTTAATAAAGATATTTTTTAAAGAAGTATCACATTTTCCAAGTTAATTTCTTCATAGTAAAGTGGGGGGGAGAATACCTATAAAACCTGATTGTGCCTTAACAGACTTTTAGGGCAAATAAAGAAGAGGGTAAATTACTCAACATCATCTGTACAATGAGACTTATAACAGCATGTAACATGTAGGATGGTTTTAAGGATTAAATAGCACAACATAAAGCTCTCTGAAGAAATGGATAGTAGTGATAAATGCAGAACGATGTGCTATGTCTATTTTACAAAACAAAAAATACACACAGAAACAAAATACCCACACAGAACAGGAACATTTAAAGATATAAATACAAGATAACAATTATAAGGAGCTACAGTAGTCCTTCCTATCATCATAACATATTAAAATATTAAATACATAATTATTGGATTCTCCATATAAAGCAATCTACATACATTATGTGAAGATCATGTATGTCTGCTTATATTGTTGCATTATTTATGTTATGCTATATGTTTTCTCCATTTCAGTATGCATTTAAACATCTCTAATACAAAATATTGGAGAAAATTATTATCATTCCATTTGTTCCATAATATTTTACAAAATGGATAAAGTGTGTGCACTTTCTGATTCTGGAGCTTCTGGCATAAAACATTAGAGATCAAATGATAAAACCTGCTTCTTTAAAAGATACATAATTCATTCAAAGTAAGTCCATCTATCCCTATTCTCAGAGCAGTGAACAGTGTTTGTGGATATGAAACCTGGGTTTTCTATTTCCTCTTCTGTCCCCTGTTCCAAATCCAGGCTTCTGCAATTCTGTCTTTGGTTCTTGAAGGTGCAGTTTAGTGTGCTGCAGATAAGTCAGGATTGCCACCACATCAACCCAGGTGTGACTGCAGAGAACAGATCAGGGCACAGCTCGTCACTGCAGCCGGAAATGCTTGTCACATCCAGATGCAGCTCTCTTTGCCTGTACAAAGCATGACTGTCTTCTTCAGCTTTCATAAAGATTTTTCCATTTGTGTTATGGCATTGTCCAAAGTTTGGCTTTAAGAAGATAGTTGATATCATGGATGAATCACCATACTTGAAAGCTGTCATTGAGAATATGTATTAATAATCAATCAAATTTAAAACCAAATTATTATGTTTAACTGACCAAATGAATTGACCAAACGTTTAATAGCATATTTAGACAATAATGCAGAGAGCTGGATATTCAAATAAATGAGTTTTCAATATTTTTAAATAGTCATATGACCATTTTAATATGGTTCAGGTCTAGCAAAGTAATCACTTTTATTTCACTTCATCTTGACAGTAGCATTAATACCCAAGGAGAAATCACCTCCCAGTAAAGGAAGATATATGACTGGGCCCTTAATCAAAAATGAATAACAAATCACTTTACTGAGTTGTTAAAAGAGTTTGTCCCCAAGGCTGCTTGTTCAAAAATAAATTCACTGAGGAATTGTGCTGAGATCTTCTGCATGATTCTTCCAGTGCATTCTATGTTTTCAGAGGCTTCTCCTGGCCAGTCACCATGTGGAATTAAGTGAAAAAATAGCTATAGAACATCAAAGAGCAAATCACTTATTAATAACAAAATAATAAGATTGCGTGAATAGCCTTTAAACACCCTGAACCTGAAATAGAGAGGGAGGAGCTTTAACATCATTATGTACTGGTTTAGTGATTTTTTTTTCAATTATTGTACTTTCCGCTACAGAATTTATTTTTATTCTTTTTTATAATATTCATCTGTTTATTGATATAAATACTTTAGTGTTGAGACATTGTTTTATAGTTCTTTCCTTCAGCTCCTAAGGCATGGTTTTCTTTAGTTCTTTGAATATTTTAACACTAGAGGCCCAGTGCACAAAAATTTGTGCACACAGGGGATCCCTCAGCCCTGCCTGTGCCCTCTCACAGCCTGGGACCCCTTGGGGGATGTCCACCTGCTGGCTTAGGGCCACTCCCCAGGGGAATGGGCCTAAGCTGGCAGCCAGACATCCCTCTGGCAGCCAGGAGCCCTCAGGGGATGTCCACTTGCAAGCAGGGAGCAGGCGTAAGCAGCAGTTGGATATCCTTAGCACTGCTGAGGAGGCAGGAGAAGCTCCCACCACCACCGCTGTACTGACAGCCATAAGCCTGGCTTGTGGCTGAGCAGAGCTTCCCCTGTGGGAGCCCACTGACCACCAGGGAGCAGCTCCTGCATTGAGTGTCTGTCCCCTGGTGGTCAGTGTGTGTCATAGTGACCAGTCATTTCCAGTCATTCTGCTGTTAGGGTCAATTTGCAGATTACCCTTTTATTATATAGGACTAGAGGCCCAGTGCACAAAATTTGTGCACTCTTGGGGGGTGGGGTCTCTTCAGCCCAGCCTATGCCCTCTCACCATTTGGGATCCCTCAGGGGATGTCAACCTGTTGGCTTTGGCCCACTCCCCTGGGGATCAGACCTAAGCTGGCAGTCAGACATCACTCTTGCAGCCCAGGAGCCCTTGGGGGATGTTCACATGCCAGTGGGGAGCAGGCCTAAGCTGCATTCAGACATCTTTAGCTCTGCTGAGGAGATGGGAAAGGCTCCCGCCACCACTGCTGTGCTGGCAGCCATTAGCCTGGCTTGTTGCTGAGCTGAGCTCACTGACCACCAGTGGGCAGCTTCTGCAGTGAGCATCTGCCCCCTGGTGGTCACTGTGTATTATAGTGACCAGTCATTCGCAGTGGTTCTGCTGTTAGGGTCAATTTGCATATTACCCCTTTATTATATAAGGATAGAGGCCTGGTGCATGGGTGGGGGTTGGCTGGTTTGTCCTGAAGTGTCTCCTGAATCTGGCTCAGGGTCCTTGCTGGAGTGCTTGGCCAGCCTGGATGATGGGCTGAGGGCCGGTGCATGGGATGACACTCATTCAATTGATGGACACAGGACAGGACACAGTAAAATTTTAAAACAAGAAAATGCCTCTTTCTTTTTTTTTTTTTTAGTCAGAAAAGAAAAATCTTACAAAATATAGATGATATTCCTACAGTACAGTGAAAGCAATTCCATCTTCTTCCTAGTTCTTGATGTTCACTATGGGTTACAACTAAAAAAACAAAACAAAACAAAACAAAACAAAAAAACACAACCCTGGCGGTTGTTTTTTTTTATATAAAATTTAAAAACAAAATTCTGTTTATACCAAAATAATCTTTATTAAGTCTATAATTTAAGTTATTTCAGTTGAATACAATTTTTAAGGAACACATTGCTGTGCAAAAAAATACATTTTTTTACCCAATCTTCAGTATCATTTAGACAAAATAAGTTTTATGTACTCTTTGAAGAATGGCAAAATGCACATAATATTTGGTGAGGAAAGGCATGAAAATGTGTTTATGACTTGAATGAATAAGTTTTCTATCCTCTAATCAAGAACTGGAATCTGTTTCCATTGTCGGTCATCCCATACAGGTTCATGTCAACCTGTGAACAGCTCCAATGTTCCATCTAACAAAACTGCTCAATGACTGTGTCTTTAACCAAATATGGGACCATCTCCCATCTAAACATCTTGAACTTCAAAGGCAAAGACATCAACCTAAAGAACAGAAGTCATCATTTTTAAATATGTTTGTTCTTATTTCAGAGAGGAAGGGAGAGGGAGAGATAGAAACATCAATGATACGGAGTGGATCCAGAGAAATGAAAGCATGGAACAGAGTGAGGAACCTCAGAGGGAAGGTAGAGAGGGTGGATGGGTGGGAGGTAATCAACCACAGACCTGTATGCATAGGCGTAACCCCTGGACGCAGAGAATAGGGTGGTGAAGGCTTGGGGTGAGGGTTGGGGGTAGGTTGGAAGGGATAGATGGGGGGGAAAGGGGACATATGTAACACTTTCAACAATAAATATTCTTATTAAAAAAAGAAACGAAACATCAATGACAGGAAGACGCATGGATCGGCTCCCTCCTACACATACATACACAGACACCCACTAGGGATCAAGCCCCCAACCTGGGCATGTGCCCTGACTGAGAATAGAACCATAACCTCCTGGTTCATAGGTAGACGCTCAACCACTTACCACTCTGGTCAGGTCAAAAGTAATCTTAAAGACAAAATGCATAAAGCAGCGACAGAAAGCTGCTGTGTGGATAGGATAACAAACATTAACTGTTTGACCCCAGAAATTTGTTCTAAGCTTTAGATGAATTGTTTTCTCATTATTTAGGGTAACAGCAAATTTTCGAAGGTAGCTTATTTTTCAGTTTTCAAAGAGAGAAAAAATGCCTCTGTCTTCTAAAGTCCCATTTTAAAATAAAGAGAAAGTTACAAGGTGAACTTAGTGTACTTTTCCTTGTGTAGGAAAAATACCTGTGCCTTTTATTTAACCTGCAGAACTAATCTATTAGATCGATTCTAACCTCAAAGGACAATTTATTCTACTTTTTATGCCTTTGTGTAAATGAAGAAAAGGATCCCTAGAAACCCATAGAGTTAACTTAGTCATCCATTGTTACAATGGACTGCCTGTTTGTGCTTCAGAATTACCCTGTTTCCCTGAAAATAACAGTGTCTTATATTAATTTTTGCTCCCAAAGATGCACTAGGTCTTATTTTCAGGGGATGTCATATTTTTCCATGAAGAAGAATATGGTACACAGTTATTGTTGAACAAAAAAAAAAAAGGAAATTGATTACGTGTGTGTCTACACAATGTGTCTGACTCCTGCCCCACGCGACTCAGTGTTTAATTGTGAGTCAGCTAGACTCCGTCAGGGCAAAAAGAGCAGCAGGCAGCAGCTTATTCTGGCAGCAGTGCGGGCTCTCTGATTAAAAGAGATCTCACAATTCCTGTCTGCTCCTGCTAACCTGTGGTGAGCAGTGAGCTGCATGGCGGCGCCAGGCACTACTGCCCAGAGTCCAGAGTTATGATAGCTTCAGGGGCCTTATTATCGAGAAGGCCTTATGTTCAGGAGGTGCTTATTATCGGAGAGGCATTATGTTTGGGGGGAGGCCTTTTTATCAGAGAGGTCTTATTTTGGGGAGGTCTTATTTTGGGGGGATGCCTTATATTTCAGCGAGAGGCAAAACTGTAAGTAGGTCTTATTTTCGGAGGATGTCTTTCTTAATGGGAAACAGGGTAGTAACACAGAATTCCATATGGGTGACACATGCTCATTCTAGCTATAGTTCACTTTATATGCAAGAGCTTTTTCACAGCATGTTTCATTTCTGAATTTCTCAAAGTATATATTAAAGGATTCAACATGGGTGTGACGACAGTATACATCACAGCTATGAATTTATCAATGGGGAATGTAGAAACAGGCCTAACATACTGGGAAATACAGGGAACGAAAAACAGGACAACCACCACGATGTGGGAACTGCAGGTAGACAGGGCTTTGCGCCTCCCTTCCTGACTGTGAGTCTTAAGGGAATTCAGGATGACTCCATAGGAGACTAATAGAAAAATAAAGACGACCATACAGATGGCTCCGCCATTGGCAACCACAGTGAGGCCTATGAAGTAGGTGTCAGTACAGGCAAGTTCCAACAGAGGGTACATGTCACAGGTAAAGTTGTCAATGATATTGGGGCCACAATAGGGGAGGTTGTACACAAAGAGGAGTTGGACCAAGGAATGCATGAAACCTCCAACGCCAGACACCACCAACAGCAGGATGCAAACCTGTCTATTCATGATGGTTAAGTAGTGCAATGGCTTACAGATGGCCACATAGCGATCATAGGCCATCGCCACGAGAATAAAAACTTCAGTACCTCCAAATAAGTGATCCAGAAAGAGCTGTCCCATGCAAGCTCTGAAAGAAATTGTCTTATGACAATGAAATAAGTCTAAAATCAATTTGGGTGAAATGGTAGTGGAATAAGCTGCATCCATGAGTGACAGATAGGCAAGGAAGAAGTACATGGGGGAGTCCAGGGAAGGGCTGGAGAGAACAGTCACCACAATGAGCAGGTTGCCCACCATTGTCACAATGTACATGAGTAAAAATAGGACCAATAATACTTTTTGGGCCTGTAGATCCTGAGTGAGGCCCAGTAAAACAAATTCTGTCACATTGTTACTATGTCCCATTTAGTCTTCTCTAAAGCCTGTTTCAGGGATGAGAGGTCAGGAGAATGGGACCTGTAACAAAATTGTGGACACAACTATGAATATGTTATGTCTTGAAGTACATCTGCATTATTACACCTTTACAGAGGTTTACATACAGTAAACGTTTAGTAAACATCTATGAGTTCTTCTTCCCACAACACATTGTACCTTCCCTTGAAAATTCTATTTCTCCACAGATTTTATTTGGGTTACAAGTAAGAGGTTCCATCTCTAAGTGGATTGTCTATAGAAAAGAGCATCAAATGCCCAACAGTCAGTCATTTATTTAATAGAGCCTTATTAAAACTGTCAGTCCTGGGCATGGAGGCAGCAATGACTTACTGTCTGGTGCTGATCAAAAAACAAAAACAAACAAACAAAATAAACAAAAAGTCTGAACAAATTGGCATAGAGTCAGTTCTCCAAGTTTATAGTATTTTGGGTGAGGACCTTTATAATATGATCTATGTCGCACCAAAAATAATGCTCCTTTTGGAATAACTCACTTAATACTGTGATAATCCACTATTAGATGTTCAGTCTTTTGTGTCTCAAAGGATGTTCAGTCTTCATGGATCTCTAACTAAATTTCAGGAGACTGGACTTTGCACTGTATCAAACTACAAAATTCTTTAAGTACCTTGTTCTCTGTAGAAATTACTAGGTTTGACTCTGCCTGTTGGCTCTTTTTGACAGTCAGCTTTTGAAGGAGTTGCAATTCTCTCCACTTAATCTTTGTCTCTTCCACAACTCTTAACAGAGACACACAATTCAGATTTTCAGCAAATATTTTTTAACTTATCTGACTCTTGACTGTCATCAACAATTACATTAGCAGTTAGTTCATTTTGTGGGTTTTTTCCAAAGCTCTTGGGGTGAACTAGGCAATGAAGGAGAAGAACACAGACACTGAAAAGAGAGGTAGACAATGGTACATGGTTTAATTTATAATGCTTCCTAGATACTGAGAATGCTCAAAACCAGAGCTTCAGTCCCAGATTCAGACACCAGCAGACCCCAGGGAAAAGGCCAAGCTTAGAGTAAGGAGGCGTGGGTTTCAGTCATTTCTAAATGCAATTGGAAATCAGTCTCCGTTTGCTCATCTTATCTAATAAAAGAGTAATATTGAAATTGACCATTTCTTCAGGATGCCAAAGCCATGCCCACCAGCCAATCAGAGTGGCTGTATGCAAATTAACCCAGCCAAGATGGAGGCTGGAACTCACGGAGCTGAGTAAACAGGCAGTTTCCTTTGCAGCAGGAGTGAAACTGTTTGCCAGCCACCTAGGCGTCTCCCAGCTCCAGGCAACAACATATTTGCAACAATGTCTCAATCATAAGAAGCCTGGGGAGCTGAAACAAACAGCAGTCCTGGCTGCAAGCTTCCTTATGTGCCTAGGCTCAGCTTAAAGGAACAGTATCAATTATAGAAGACAAACAAATCCCAGGAACCTGCTTCCAGGCAGCCTTGCTAGGACATTGGGTCAATGGGAGCTGTGGGCAGTCTGAAATACTGAAAGCGTCCCTCAGCCATCACCTACGTTGGCCACACCCCAATGGGGTGAGGGACGCCACTGGGGGGCTTGGCCAGCCTGCAAACAGCCATCATCCCTTCACCCAGGCTGCCCAGCTACCCCAGTAGGGACCCAAAACCTGAGGGATGTGGGCAGCCTAAAAGCCTAAAAGCGCCCCTCAGCCTGTCACCCACGCTGATCATACCCAATAGGGTGAGGGACGCCACTGGGGGGCTTGGCCAGCCTGCAAACAGCCATCAGCCCCTCACCCAGGCTGGCCAGGTACCCCAGTAGGGGCCCAAAACCTGAAGGGACTGTGGGCAGCCTGAAAGTCTGAGAGCACCCCTCAGCCTGTCACCCATGCTGGCCACACCCCAATGGGGTGAAGGACACCACTGGCAGGCTTGGCCAGCCTGAAAACAGCCATCAGCCCTGCACCCAGGCTAACCAGGCATGCCAGCAGGTGGACATCCCCAGGGGGGTCCCCGACTGCGAGAGGGCACAGGTCTGGCTGAGGGACCTCCCAAGTGTACAAATTTTTGTGCACTGGGCCCCTAGTTGGAAAATAAAGGGCTTGAACTAGACAATCTCAGAAAGCATTCCCAGACATGCTCTGAGACTTTTGTGTAACCCAATCTTATGCTATTCTGCTGACTTTTCTTCATATTTATAATAAAATGAATACTTCCAAGCTTATCCCTTTTCCTTGAAACATGCTACCCAGTGGAAAATGGGTTTTTATAATAACAGAAACCAAATAATGATTACGAGTTACTCTGTTGTAGCACAGTGATGAATAACATGCACTCTGGAGCTGCAGTGCTGTGTTGCAATCCCAGCTGTTCCACGTACGATGTGACCTGGGGCAACTTAATAAACCTCTCTGTGCCTCAGTTGCATAATTTTTAGAATAGGGCTATCGAGAGGGCCTACCTCTTAGGTTGCTGTTTCATTACAGGTAGAGCACCTAGAATGCAGTTAGCACCTAGTAAAGGTGCAGTAAATAAGTGATAGCGATCATTAATGTTCCTGAATGCTTCACTGTGAGCACTGCATCAGGAGAAATCATCTGGATCTTGGTCAATGTGATAGGAATTGTAGTTGAGCCCCAGCTGGTTAGGCTCAGTGGATGGACCATCAGCCTGCAGACTGAAGATTCCTGGTTCAATTCCAATCAAGGGCACATGCCAGGGTTGTGGGCTGAGTCCCTAGTGTGGGGATTACAGGAGGCAGCTGATCCATGACAATCTCTCATCACTGATGTTTCTGTCTCTCTCCCTCTCCTTTCCTCTCTGAAATCAATAAAAATATTTTTAAAGAATTATAATTGGGCACGGGATGAGATTGTATATCTCAGTATTATCTACTTGATTATATATGAGTAGTCATATTTACCTGTGATGGAGTATATTTTGACTGGAAGCAATCAGAATAACAGTGAGATCCATATATCATAGGAAAAACTAAAAATAGAAAACAAAAGAAAAAGGGATCAAATCAGGAAAGAGAAATTATATTTAAGAAATTAATATCCACAAGTAATAATATTAATGTGATAATTACATGAGATTAGTATACCTTAAGAAATCTTTTTCAGAAAGATTTTCTTTCTTAATGAAGAGCTTGCTAGAAGTTCCTTCAGACTTCCAGGGCTTTCTCAGGAGGCATCTTGAGAAGCCAAAACAAATAAACACGGAGCCCATCTTAGTAAAAAGAAAGCAAAGAAAATTAGACAAACACACATTGATTTCTTGGTATCCTCTACACTTGGTGGTACATAACAAAATTGTACAAGAGAGAAGAATTATACACCTACAGATACAAACCAAAAGTTTTTGCTTATTTGCTGCTGAGAAAATTAGAGAATTTCTAAAGCTGAGAGGTAGACAAGCTGATTCCATTCCCAAAGACTTGGTGGCAACGGGAGGGAGGACATGTGCAGAAAAGGTTGAGCTTCCTTTGGAAGCCAGCTGTGAGGATCACCCTACATGCCTCATTCACATTGCTGCATCCAGTTCATTCAGCTCTTCTGTCACTGTTGAAGCTATAGGCTGATAAAGGCACACCTACTGAAGAACAGAAGGGTACCAGGTAGTCTATATACAATTCTCTACTTCTCACTCCTTACTTCACACAAAACAGATCTATCTAGTGACCTTATCACTATGTAATTAATAATCAGTGTTGGATTTCAACAGAATAAATCTTACATTAGCCAGTTAAATTACTGACATGAAAAAATTGGATATATAAACTCTTCTGTTAGTCATCAAAGATTTGATACTATAAAAACTGATAGTATTACTAGGCTTTCAAATTAAACCATTAAGTTCACACATCTCTATATTAAAAAAAATTAACATAGTTTCTTAAGAGGATGGCCTTTTAAAAGGATAAATTAAATTTTCATAGTAATAAAAATGCCCTCTAAAGTACTTTAAAATGACAGTTTTTTGTCTGTCTAAATGACAGTAAGCAAAATATTTCCCTTTGTACAGGTCTCTTTTTAAATGTGTACAAATAGGACTGCTGTGATTATTTTAAGAGGTTCACACATATCAAGCTTCTGTATCAGAATCCAAAGTCCCCAGTGGGGAATGTGGTCAGCAATACTGTAATAACTATACATGTGGCAGGGTGGTTACTTGATGTATCCAGGGGACTACTTTGTGGAGTGTATGATTGTCTGGCCACTATGTTGTACCCTCAAACTAGTGGACAGCTCTTGAGAATATCATGCTAAGTGAAATAAGTCAAGAACCATATGATATCACTCAGATGAGAGATAAAAAACAGAAGGAAACAAATGAACAAACAAGAAAAACAAAAACTCATACACAGACCACAGTATGGCGGTTACTAGAGGGAAGAGGGATGGAAGAGAAGTAAAAGATAAAGGAGGTCAAATATATGGTGACAGGATATTTGACTTTTGGTGGTAATCACACAATGCAATATACAAATGATGTAGCAAAAATTCTCTAATTTAAAGTCTTAAAGTAAACATAAATGTTATTAATGGATAAAATATAATAGCCTATGAACCAGATTATGAATCTTTTGTTTATTTGTAATGTATCCCTTGTTTCACTTTTTTATGTGACTAAATGGACAATAAATACCTGTCAGGCTATAATGCTAAAACCAAACATATTTTGTATAATCTGGTTAATTTCCATGTTTTGCTGGCTTAATTTTCTCAATATTCCTCCAATGAAAATACATATTTAAGACATGAGAAATATTTAAATATACCATATAAATTTTCAATGAGCATCCTTTGGTTGTTTTAAGAACTCATCTTGGGTCTTCCCCCTTGCTCTTTAAAATCAATGCTTCCTTCACTGGGAGTAACTGTAGGTACCTCGTCTCTCTATGTGGGACCATAAAGCACAATAGTGTGTAGCCGATCAGTAGATCTAGAAATAGTTTCACGTGGCCACACTCCCATATTTCCACACACACTCTCCATCACCTCAGTTTTTCAGACAAGTGTTGCAGTATCCAATGTGGATGTCTAGAATAGACAGACACTTAAATAAAACATAAATGTTTCCTTAAAAAAATAGTTGGACATTCTTACCTGCTGGGAAAATCTCTTCACAGAAAAACAAACCTGCTGTGTTCACAAGGCTATGTAAAACCTGGCTGAATTCGTGATAATTAACTTGGCCAAATCCATTATTTGCCAATCCAAAAAAAAAATACAACCAAAATATTAGAACACTACATTAGGTATTTGTACCTCTTGTCAGTCAATTATGAAGTAACCAGAAAGTACTTAACTTTGAGGATTTAGGATAACATTCATCTCTCTGGTCATTATTCTCTCTCTCTGTGTAGCCAATAAAGCAGATGCTGGATTTTTCTTCCTTAAATGACTGAGTATTCTCACAGACCTCATTAGCCTTAAAGTCACTCAAAGAGCTTATCCCTACAGACACTTTTTCGCTAATTAAAAGTATGTCTCTATTCCTCCCCACCTTAACCCCAGAAATCTGGATAGTACACAGGTTTCTACAAGCAACAAGATATCTATGCCAAGAAAAATATAACAAGAAAACATTTAGAGGACCAGATATCAATTAAAGAGAGACATCAGTTAAAGCAGAAATTTGAGTTTTCAGAAATCTCTTAAGTATTTCTATCAGAAAAATAATTATCCCACTTACATGGGGAGACACAGCATCTCTGCATTTTTACATTATAACTGATTTAAATGAAAGAGAATGTAAGGGCATTATACTTTAGTTTATTAGAATATTTCAGACAAATACAAATGAAGTAATCTCTTCTAGACAATTTTCTCCCCTAAAACAATTCTTAAAGAAAAAAGATTTGGGCCTTGCCAAGAAAGAATAGCAAACAGACAAATATATGAAAAGCCTGTAATTTGAAAAGAAAAAATTAAATAAAGTGAATAAGTATTTATGGGTTTCATATTAGAAAACCTTTAGGTAAAGAAAATAAAATTTAAGCCAAAATGGAGAAGCAGTCATAGGTCCCTTTATTCAGCTATATCCTTAGAAAAGGAGGCTCCTTCACTAGATGTTAAAGGCCCTGAGTCTCAGAAGCAGAGAAGCCTGGGACGGGGGAATTTATGGAAGTTCATGTTTCAGTTATTGAAAGGAGCCCTAACCGGTTTTGCTCAGTGGATAATGTTTTGTTCTCTGGATTTAAGGGTCCCAAATTTGACCTTGTTTGTGGCCACATACCCAGTAGGGAGTGTGCAGGAGGCAACTGATCGATGTTTCTCTCTCAATGATGTTTCTAACTCTCTATTCCTCTCCCTTTTTCTCTGTAAAAAAATCAATAAAATATATTTTTAAGAAATTATTGAAAGGACAAAATAATCACAGTGGTTTCCTTTTGAAGGCCTGAATCTATGTCAGAGGAACCATAATGAATTCTAATCCATTCATTGAGTTCCTTATTTTCAGTCTAGTATCAAACAACTGTTTCTACAATAAATTATTTTCCAACAAGAGCCTACCTCTACATCAAATCTCTGATGGCTTCCATTGTTATTTCTTTAACATGGCTTACTATGGGCTCCACGGATCATCTTCATATCCACATATATTGCATTTTCTAGGTCACAAGGGCCTTAGATACAGAGGTATTAAGTACCTACCTGAACCAGATGAAGATTTACATGATGTGCATGTATTACTTCTAGGTTTAATGAGTACATCTTAGTACCATTCATCTCTTAATGGTAAGTGGCAAAAGATGGAGACGTTATCTTTAGTTTAGAACTATCAGATATGATAAAGGTTACTGTGGACTAAACTATGATTCAGACCTTGAGAACTAATTTATGCATAGGTTTGATTCTCTATGCCCCTTCCAGCTAAATGCAAAGGACTACTAAGCTTTCTGCTTATCTGACATTTTCTAGACAAGATTATGTTTGCAATAGCCCAGAAGCTGAGTTTATGTGTTCCAATAAGAATGATATACTGCAAACATTAATTGATAATATGTTTCCTCAAAATGTGCAAAAATCCACAGTAACTCTCTATAAACCACTTCTATTTTCATATTTTTGAATAAAATGTAGATATGAACATACTCTAAATAAGTTAATCTATTACATTGATAACATTATAATAGTTCCTTAAAGAAGAAGCTACGGAGGATGTAGGAGCTATAGTAAACACTATTAGTCAATTATGATTGATCAATCCAGCCAAAATACAAAACCAGGCCAAAAGTGCAAAGTTATGGGAATAACATGGTCCATCACCATGAGAGAATGCCACAAACCCCGCCAAATTCATTACTATCTCTTTCACTATCTTAGTAACAGAAAGAAATGATGCTGACTGGAGGCGACTTATAATGGGAAGTTACCCGTGCAATGCCATTGCAACTCCATATTCCTAGTTCTCAAATGTTCTTGGAAGTGTTTGTTTTATGAACCTTTGGTGCCTGGAGCTTTGTCAGAAGCCTAATCCCAACACCCTGTTTTGAAAACTGGGATTTGAGATTTAATAATTCCCTGACACAGTGTCTGATGCAGCTCATTTGAAAGACAGCTACTGGAAGACATTGGAATAACACAGAGAGATGTCAGTCCCTGCCTCACGAAGCAGAAGAAATACCCAGCCAACTTCTGCCAGGATTCCTGGCACACAACATCTTGAAATAAAATAAAACTGTTGTTTTTTTGAAGCTATAAAAATTGGAGTCTTGTGCCATGGAGCCAAGGTAACCAGAGCAAACAGTAGAACCTGGAAGTGTGGTGCTTTCTCAAAAAAATTTCAAGCATGTGGCATTGGCTTTGGTCCAGGAGACATGGCAGCTGGAAGGGCTCCCAGGTTCTGCAAATAGAGATTTAACAGATAGGAGGGATGTCTTTTTTGTTTTACAATTAGTTAAATGTCTGTCTTACTCCATTTGGGCTATTGTAACAGAAAATCACAGACTAGGTTGTAAACATCAAGTATTTGTCTCACAGCTCTAGCAGCTGGGAAGACCACAATCAAGGTGCTGGCAGATTTAGTGTCTGGTGAGGAACTGCTTACTAGTTCACAGACAGCCATCTTTTTACTGTGACCTCACCTGACATAAGGGGCAGATGAGCTCCCTGGGGTCTCTTTTATAAAGACATTAATTCCATTTATGAGGATTCAACCATCATGACCTAATTACCTCCCAAAAACCCCATTGACAAATACCGCCATATTATCAATAATATAAATCATCAATTTGGGGCAGAGGGGACAAATATACATTCAATATATAACAATGGGCAAAAGTAGAAGAATCTAATCTAATGAAAGAGTAATATGCAAATTAACCCTCATTCAGTTACACCCACAAATCATGCCCACCAACCAATCAGGAGCAAATATGCAAATTAACTCAACTAAGATGCCAGGGGCCACAGAACTGGAGTTGCCCTGGGCAATGGAGGAAGCCAGGGCCCTGTAGGCCCTGAGCTCTACTCTATGCTACAAAGTTTCAATTATAGAACACAAACAAACCCCAGATACCTGCAGGGCTTGGACCTTAGGTTTCCAGAGGAAACCCAGGCTTCAAGGGGGGACCAAGGCAACAAAGATTCAATTATAGAAGTTAAATAAATCCCAGATACCTGCTCCCAGCCAGACACCCAGTAAAGACCCAAACCCTGAAGGAGCTGTGGGCAGCCTGAAACTGCCCTCTGCCCCTCACCCAGGCTGGACAGGCACCCCAGTAAGGACCTGAACCCTGAAGGAGCTGTGCGCAGCCTGAAATGGCCATAAGTCCCCAAACCCACACTGGCCAGGCACGCCAGTAGGTGGACATCCCTCAAGGGGTCTTAGACTGCAAGAGGGCACAACCAGGCTGAGGGACCGCCCCCCCTAACCCCCCCGCCCCGCAAGTGCACAAACTTTTGTGCACCAGGCCCCTAGTTAATTATATAAATTGTGATAAAATTAAATGCTTGCTACTATTTGATGAATAATATGTTTGGGAAGACTTCAAGATGATATATCTGTAAGACTTTCAACAATAAAGATAAATTTGTTAAAGGCGATACAAGAAAACTCAATGTAATAAGAACAGGGTAAAACTCGTAATGTCAGGGTTTCATAGTGTTATTTACTCTTGAGAAGGACCCATTGCCCCCTAACCTTAGCCCCTTATAAATCCAGACTAAATACAGAGATAGAATCATAAGTTTCTTTGACAACATGCTTCCTACCATATTAGAGGCAAACAGTATTTTGTTTTTCAAGCCTGATGCATGGAGAAGATATTATGAATGAGGACTGTCAAATAAAACAATATATTCTGGTCTCTTTATTACCTAATAATCTGTATTAATAAGAGATGTAAAAATAGTGTATACTGTCAGCATCTTTCTTACCATGATATCACCAAAAGTATCTGGTCAAGTTCTGTATTGTATATTTGAAGGCCCTGGTCAAGTTCTGTATTGTATATTTGAAGGCCCTGAATTCTAAATTACCTAGTAATATTAGTGGATTATCTTCATGAAAATATAACACCAACAAAGCTGATCCACATGAGGAGATGATACGATTTCCCAATCAAAAGTATCTGGTCAAGTTCTGTATTGTATATTTGAAGGCCCTGAATTCTAAATTACCTAGTAATATTAGTGGATTATCTTCATGAAAATATAACACCAACAAAGCTGATCCACATGAGGAGATGATACGATTTCCCAATCAAAAAAATACATAAGATTTTGTTATTTTTCTGCATACCTTCCTTACTCATTCAGATTATTTATATACTAGATGCCTGATGCATGAAATTCATGCAAGGGGCTTGGCCCTTGCTGCAGTGGTGGCTGGGGGCCTCTGCTGCTTCTGCCTCATCTGCCTCAGCCCCCGCTGCAGCTTTATCCAGAAGGACGTCCAGTCTAATTAGCATATTATGCTTTTATTATTAGATACTTAGCCTCCTTATGATTAATAACAGTCCTCTGAAGCATCATTCATTCTCCTTCAACCTTCACATGCTAAGCAATATGAAAACAATTATACTTTTTAAATCTTTTGCAGATACAAAAATAAAGAATATACTTTAAATATTATATGGGCTATCTTTGTGAGGGAGAACTGAAATAAGTTTTTATGTCCTGTTTCTTTTATTTTCTGAAACTGTAATAATCACTATTACTTCTGCAAAAGATTATATTATTAAAGACGAAACATGAAAAATCTTCCATTCACTAAATTTACAGTATGAATTATAGCAAACTCATCACATAGGACATAAATCTATAGTATCAACAGAAACATTTTACACGTAAAAAGTGAGCATATATTTTTCCAACAAATTATAAAAGTCTTAAAAATATTAGGAAATCATGATAATATTAAAAATATATTTTGATCACTGGAGGTATTCACAAAATAAGTGTTTTTCATCATGACCCAGTTATTAGACCTGAGGAGACATTTATTTACATGTGTGATTAAATAATTACACATGGCATTCCTGGAAGGAGCAATTCTTCATTAAAAATAGTTGCATCCTAGTCAGTTTAGCTCAGAAGATAGAGCATCAGCCTTGGAGTAAAGGGTCTCAGGTTACATCAATGTCTAACCACTGTGCCCTACTTGGTTGGCTCAGTGGATACAGTGTCAGTCTGCAGATTGAAGGGTCCCAGGTATGATTGGGTCTAGGGTACATGCCTGGTTTACTGGCTGAATCCCTAGTAGGAGGCAGGCAGGAAGCAGCCAGTCAATGATTCCCTCTCATCATTGATGTTTCTATCTCTCTCTCCCTCTCCTTTTCTCTCTTAAATCAATAAAAAAAAAAATTTTTTAAATAGTAAAGAAATATCTAACCACAATGTAGTATAAAACTAAAATAATATTGTCAATTATGATCAAAAAAAATTTAATTTCAAAAATAAAAAAAGAACATCAGTTTCAGATTAATACAGACATAGGCTCTTCTACTTAGTTGCATTGGGCTGGAAAACTTACTTGAACGTCTCAAAGACTTTAATTCTACTTCTGTAACTGGGTAAAATAACAACGCAAAGGTTCCTCTGAGAATGAGATAAGGCAATACACATAAAAACCATTGATGCAACTAGAAACACAGGAGAAAATTCACAATAGTGAGAACAAGCTCCTAAAGACATTGACACAGACCAGAAACGACAGTTGGTATTTCCTCCTAATTCTTGCTTTACCATGACCAAGGCTGATGAGTGTTTTTAACTCATCCTCTTGCTTTTTATAATATTTTTGGTAACAGTATAGATGTGGTATTGTTTCCAAGTGCAACACTTTTAAATGTCCTTAATAATCCCTGAATAAATTATTGTAGCCCTCAGACCCAATTTTCTCAGGTAGCTTCACTGAACAAAGAAAACCAAAGAGGGTGAGGAAGCAGCGAGGAAGACCAAGGCTCTGTATTGATCAAATGATTAATGCGTACGCTCCCACTTCCCTTATCTAGGGAGCTTCTAAGAGTAATGCCCATTTAGAATCAAAACATTTCTTAGATATCAACCAATCCACCCCCTCATCCTATCTAATAAAAGAGTAATATGCAAATTGACCATCACAAGATGGCTGCCTCCATGTGGTCAAATATAGCCACCACAAGATGGCCAGCAAGAGAGGGCAGTTGGGAGGGACCCAGGCCTACAGAGGAGGGCAGTTGGGAGCAGTTAGGCATTGATCAGGCTGGCAGGGGAGTGGATAGGGGCAATCAGCAGGCGAGAGGTCGGGAGCCAGCAGTCTTGGATTTTGAAAGGGATGTCCAACTGCCCATTTAGGCCTGATCCCACTAGCAGTTGGACATCCCTCAAGGGGTTCCAGATTGGAAAAGGTACAGGTTGGGCTGAGGGACATCACCCCCACATCCCACTCCCACTCTATGCACGAATTTTGTGCACCAAGCCTCTTGTGTTTCATATAAAAGGGATTTCCAAAATTCATGTTAAAACTTTGACCAAAGAGCCCTACATCTTTTGTCTCACTGGATACAGCATCGGTCTGTGGACTAAGGGGTCCCAGGTTGATTCCGGTCAAGGGCATGTACCTGGTCAAATATCTCACTTTGATATTTCTCTTTGTCTTTACCTCCCTCTTCCACTCTCTCTAAAAATCAATAAAAAATATTCTCAGGTGAGAATTAAAAAATAATAAACTTTTACAAAAGAGAATACAATGTCCTCATAGTTTATAATAACAAGTTCATGATTTTAAGTAATTTAAAAGGTAACTTTCCTAAATGTAATGTGCTGCTAGACTGAACCCTAGAACAGAAAAGATACAGTAGTAGAAAAATCAGTGACATGTAAATAAATATGCTGCTTCATGAAGAGTAATATAGCAATATTCATTTCATTATTTTGACAAATATACTTATGGTAATGTAAGATGATAGTATTAGGGAAAAACTAAGTGAGGAGTATATAGGAACTCTCTTTACTATCTTGGAAACTTTTCTATTAATCTAAAATTTTGCTAAAATAAAATTTTAATTAAAAATAATACAACAATTGCTTAACTTCTGCTATTGAAGAGCTAGCAATTACAGCCTTACCATTTACTACCCATGTGTCATTGGAGAAGCCACTGAGCCTCAGCATCCTCTCCCATCAAACAGATAGAACAACCCTTGTTCAAGCTGTCTGGCCCACAAGAGTCAAATCAAACAAGTATGAGTGTGCTTTACAACATATAATTTAAAAGGACGATGTGAAATATTAATAGTAGCATTATTTTTAAACAATGTCCACACATACACAAAGAACTGGAATCTGGAATCCATGATAAGAATAAAATGTTTTAAAATCAAGCTTTTTTAAATTATATTAATTCTAAAATTGCAATTAAATTATTTCATGTAATCCTTCTGGAAGTATTTTAGCAAATATTTTCAGAATCAGAAACATATCTCTATTCCTTTTTCTAGAACCCAACACTAAAAAATTATTTTAAAAGTGAAATGAGGTATTGTCATTTTATAATGGAAGATGATGCATGTATTTTATGTTAGTAAAAATTTAGAAATATCTGCAACGTTCAATAATAAAAAGATGTTTATATAAATCAGACTACTACAAATTAAGATACTGTGAACCAAATACTATAAATGATAGAACATATTTGGTAAAACACATTCATAATATATTAATTGAGAAAAAATTATAATAATGCTGCTTATTTGCAAACATTTTAATATAATTTTAAAATCTAGAAAAAATACATGAAAATAGTTATTTTCAATATGTATCTTGACATAATTATGAGTCAACATTAAAAATCAAGGTTAGAACCCACACCACCATATTTTCCTTTATTAATATAGTGTTTTTAAAAGGGATGTGGGCTTTGAGGATAATTTTATTATCTCCAGTAGAACTAATTTTCATAGGTGTAGCCAACAAGCTAACATAACATAAACTTTTATACTGAAAATTGTAAACTAATGTAAATCTCTCATAAATACCATGTCATTGGCCCAGCCCTTGCCATCCTTTATAGTCACTGTGACATCAATTTAAATTCATGTCCTTTTAAGGGGAGGCTCTTAGGGATAGGCTCAGCCCTTCCAGGTTAGGCTCCACTCTTCAGGGCCAGGCTCAGGCCTTAGGGAGGAGGCTCAGCATTGCAGGGCGAGGCTGGCTTTGTAGAACTAGGGTCAGCCATTTGGGACTGGGCTGGCTCTTTGGGATTAGGTCCAGCTCTTAGTGGAAGGCTGGACTCTTAGGGCGAGGCTCCACTATTCAGGACTGGTCTCTGCTCTCCAGGCCAGGCTGGCTATTGGGGAGTAGGCTGGGCTCCTCTGGGCGAGGCTCCATCTACAGGACTAGGTTTGCCCTTCTGGGCCAGGCTCCACCCTTCGGAACTGTCCCAGCCCTTCTGGTTAGGCCTGGCTCTTCGGAATTAGGGTCAGTCCTTCAGGACTAGCTTGGGATCTGCAGGGCTTTGTTGGGGTCTTTGCAACTAGACGCAGGTAATGAGGTCCTGAGGTTTGCCTCTGAGGCTCCAAGGCTAGGCAGACTTGAGACTACCATCAGTCTTTAATAATGACACACTGCACATTGACACATCACTGGCTTTTTTCTTCTGTTGGCAGTAGCAAATTACAATAACTCTAAAGGGTCTGAGACCCAGAATGGCCTGCAGGGAACACACACTCATTTTATCCAAACCCGCTTCCCATCCCCATTCCTTCTGCATTCCATCATGAACCTATTCCCATACACTAAAAGGTTGCAGGTTTGATCTCTGTACAGGGCACTTATAGAAGGCAACCAATGAATGTTTCCCACTCATCTCTCATCCATCTCTCTCTCTCTCTCTCTCTCTCTCTCTCTCTCTCTCTCTCTCTCTCTCTCTCAACAAAAAAAAAACACATCCTCAAGTAAGGATTAAAAAATAATAATAAGATATTTTCATCCTCCAAGGAACCATTTTTATCTACTTGGGGGAGATAATATTCCATTTCAAATGCATGTGTTAGAATAACCTACTTATTTTTAAAAGGGAAATAATGTGGTTATTTAAACTTAAACCTAACTAAAATTCTATCTGTGCTCTAAACAACTACACAAATCTATAACTTATTATTCTCTTCTGTATCACCCAACTAACAAATAGATTTTCATAATACTCATTACTAACAAAATCATATTTTCCATTGATTTGTTCATTACCCATCATCTATTCATCACTGGATTTAAGCTCCAGACAAAATACAACCTTTGTTTGTATTATTTGCTATTGTGTACCAGCTTCCAGAACTCCCTGGCACATTATAGGCAATAAACAGTATTTTTCAGTAAAGGAAATAAGTCAAAATTTCTTAAACTTAATTGATCATGGAGCCATTTTGTAAGTAATAAGTATTTACTAATACAATATTAACACTGTAGTGCTAATCAATATTAACACTATGGGATAACAGTGGGAAAAGTCCTATAAAGACAACATTGAGCTCTTCAAGGTATTATCCTCAATCATGTCCAAGAAGTATCAGTCTTCTCAATGATCAAGTTGCTTATTTTTTCTCAAAATATCTCTCTCACTTACATGTCACCTTCTTTAAAATTCAATCATTTGAATTTCTTTTCTTTTATTACAGCCCACATTTTATGAGGCGCATCAAGAGAAATACATCTATGGAAATTAAATTATCAGATGACTTTTCCCTGACATGAGAATTAAGACAGTGCAAGTAACCTTGGAAGAGGAGTTCTAGGGAGAGCTGAAAGGAAGAATGTGGCCCCAAAATAAAGAGAGAAAGTTTCAAGGATAATCTTCAATATGTGGCCAGTGATCAGTTCTGTATTTTGATATTTTCACATCATACTAGCAAGGACTACTGTTTAGTGGGAAGAAGAGAGGAGGCAGAGTCTAAAAGAATGACTTATTGCTTAGCTTTATTGAGGCTCACTCTTTTCTGTATAAAATAAAGACCTATCTAATAAAAGTTGTTTCTTCATTAAGACGGTTAAAGTATAGTTGGCCTTGAGCAATAGTTGACTCACTCCCCTCACTTAATACTTTCCCTGAGTTAAAAGTCAGTGATGAACGACCATAAAAAGAAACTAAGAAAGCAATCCCATTTGCTGTTGCCAACAACAAAAAAATAATAAGATATTTAGGAATAAATTTAACCAAAGAGGTAAAAGACCTATATTTGGAAAACTATAACACATTGAAAAAAGCAAATGAGGAGATACAAATAAGCAGAAGTATATACCATGTTCCTGGACTGGAAGAATCGACATAATTAAAATGTCCATACTACCAAAAGTTATCTATAGATTCAACACAATTCCTATGAAAATACCAATGACATATTTCACAGATCTAGAACAAATATTTCAAAAATTTATATGAAACAAAAGAAGAGCCCAAATAGCCTTAGCAATCTTGACAAAGAAGAAGAAAGTTAGATGTGCCAAAATATCTGATATGAAACTATATTACAAGGTCATTGTAATCAAAACAGCCTGGTACTGGCATAAGAACAGGCATATAGATCAATGGAACAGAACAGAGAGCCTGTTCTGGCATGTATGGTCAGTTAATATTGTCTAGACTTTTTGCTAGGTGCTTTCGATAATTTATAATGTACTTTCCTGGGGCCTCAATGCTCATGTACATGGATCCAGGATATGAAATGGAAAGAATAGTGATAAATCCCTAAATTGATGATTCTAGAGTTTTTTTTCTCCAGATCTCACTGTTGCTTTTCTAAAGTCTTTGTACATGTGTTACTTGACTGAAATGGGTTTTTCCATAGGACTTTGATCTCAGGACTTCTTTTACTTATTCATTTGTTCATTTTTACTGTTGATAATCCTCATCTGAGGATATTTTTCCCATTGATTTTTAGGGAGAAGGAGGGAAGGAGAGAGAAACATCAATCTGACAGAGATACATTGATTGGTTGCCTCCTGCAAGTGCCCCAACTAGGGCCAGGGATTGAACCTGCAAATGAGGTACATACCCTTAACCAGGAATATAAGTGGTGATCCTTCAGTGCCGGGGCCGATGCTCTAACTACTGAGAACACCTGCCAGGGCAGGACTTCTTTTATTTTTGCTTAGCTTCTTGGATGAATATATGGGGAAGAGGACAGTTGATGAGTGAGAGAATCACTGCTGATTTTTCCCTCTTTTGGCACTATGTATCTACCAAAAGCTAAAAGAAATACCCCCCTTTTTTTCTATCAATGCTCTGCAAAATTTCTTAATTTTCTTTCACAATTTACAATAGATAAGAGCCCATCATCATGTTCTTCACATTTGAGCAGCCTAAGTTACTCTCCTCTTCAACAAACTCCTCATAGCATTTTTCACCTCTGTGTTTCTCACTGTGTAAATGATAGGATTGAACATGGGAGTGAGGATTGCAAAAAATACAGTCACCAACTTGTCTACAGGGCAGGTGACCACAGGGCGCATGTAGGTGAATGTGCAAGGCACAAAAAAGAGTACAACTACGGTAAAGTGGGAGACACATGTAGAGAGGGCTTTGCGTCATCCTTTAGAGTCATGGGATTTCAGGGAGCACAGGATGACTATGTAGGAGATGAGCAGCATGGAAAAAATAAGCAAGCACATGGCCCCACTGTTGGCTGCCACTACCATTCCGAGCCTATAGGTGTCGCTGCAGGCAAGTTTCAGCAGTGGAAAGAGATCACACATGAAGTGGTCAATAACATTGAGACCACAGAAGGGCAAGTTGACCATGAAAAGAATCTGTACAGTGGCATGCAGTATCCCCCCAATCCATGCCACCATCACCAGGAGGCGGCAGAGCCCCTGCCGCATGATGGTCATGTAGTGAAGGGGTTTGCAGATGGCCACATAGCGGTCATAGGCCATGACAATAAGGAGGATGATCTCTGATCCTCCCAGGAAGTGTTCCACGAAGAGCTGAGTCAGGCAGCTACCCAAGGAGATGGTTCTCCTCTGGTACAGTAGATCGATGAGCATCTTGGGGGTGGTGACAGAGGTGTAGGAGGCATCTATGAAAGACAAGTAAGTGAGAAAGACGTACATAGGAGCTGAAAGTGCAGGGCTGAGGGAGATGGTAATAACAATGAGCACACTGGCCAGCACGGTAAATAGGAAAATGAACAAAAAGACAACGATGAGTATTTTCTGCAAGTGTGGATTCTGCATGAGTCCCAAGAGAATAAATTCAGTCACATTGTTGGTACGTGTAAGGTGATCCATTCATAAATTACCTACAAAAAGATAAAGAATGATGCCTATTAATCTTCATAGCACAGAAACAGGGTAGTGACAGTGATGGAGGAGCATGCCCGTGGCACCCTCACCCTACTAACTGTTTCAATTCTTTCTCATTTCCTCCATAATGCTTTCTCTCTTTCAGACACCTAGTACCTGACACCTAACAGTGACTCTAGGGCAACATTGGATGTGTAATTTACTGAGAAAATAGTGGGGTCTATATATGCGATCTGGATTCTCCTTTGGTTCCAACTCTATGTGATTTTGCTAAGTCAGTTCAGTGCCCCCTGCTTCTCAGTCTTCCTCTGTGTCTGTGATCTTACAAATTGTCACTCTCAGAGGTATTTTACAAGCTGTAAAGTTCTACACATAAGAATTATTTTCTCTTTTAGAATTTATATTTGAACCCAAAGTTCTAACTATGGGGGGAAAAAACATGGCCAATAAGCATCTATCACAAACAGGAAGGGGGAAGGTATAAGTGGCGGCTGGAAGATACAGCCTCCCTGGTACCTACCATTATACATAGCTGTTCATGTTTCCTCATTGTGCCTGTATAGTGTCTGGCATAACTTCTGCCTGGCATGATACCTATTGGATGATGAACACATGCTTGGTAAATCGCCACCTTCTTTCCTCTCCATGTTTGAGAATATGTATGCTCCCCTAGCACAGAAACCTAGGAATTCAAGGTTTCCCATTCTCCTGCTGTTTATCATTGCTCTCTCCTTTATGAGAAACATAGATAAGCTTTCTAAAGAAAGCTGCAGTTCAGCTTGACAGTTTCTGGCTCATTTTATAAAATACATATGAAAATATTAAATGCCTCTGGGAAGGAGTATATCCTGGGTCATTTTACCTTCAAGATAATGATAGTGTTTTCTAAATAAATTTTTATTCTTTAAAACTTTGTTCTACATACAATTTTAATATAGTCACATTCAGTAAATTTGTGGCTTCAGTAGACTTGGAAAAATAAATAACCCTTGGATATGTGTTCAATATATAAGGATCTACCAGCAAAGGAAGCCCTTATTTTGAAAGCAAAATCAAACAAAACAAAAAAAACACAGAAATTTAATGCAAAGAATAAAAATAGTCTGCCGGCTAAGACAAAGTATTATACGTATAAACTCAAAAGCATATAAAATCTATTATTTACTGTAAGTATCTAATACACTTTTTACTCATTCAACAAAAATTTAATAGACAATTAATATTACATATTAGTGAATGTTCGTTTGTTTACACAAAGTCATAAAAAGTGTCCCTATCACATGCTGTTGGTAATCCCTCACAATATTTCATGCCAAACAGCTGTAGAATATTATAATTATATGAATAATTATCCGTACTCCTTTAAGCTTCTGCCATATGTATTATCAAGCCTTATTCTCCCATCATCCCATGCCAACCATCACCCCTCATCTCTGGTTACAGGAAGATATAGCATTACTAATTGAATGAGGAAATTTGGGAACATAAATTTCCCAAAAGAAAGAAAGTAGAAAATATAATAAACTGTGCTCTGCCCGGTGCACAAAATTTGTGCATGAAGTGGGAGTGGGGCTGGCGGTGGTGTCCCTCAGCCCAACCTGCACCTTTCCAATCTGGGACCCCTTGAGGGATGTCTGACTGCCCATTTAGGCCTGATCCCACTGTGGAATCGGGCCTAAATGGGCAGTCGGACATCGCTTTCACAATCCAGGACTGCCAGCTCCCAACCTCTCGCCTGCCCATTGCCCCTAACTACTCCCCTGCCAGCCTGAGCAATGCCTAACTGCTCCTGTGCCAGCCTGATTGCCCTTAACTGCCCTCCCCCTGCCAAGATGGTCCGCCCCCCAACTGTCGTCCCCTGCAGACCTGGGTCCCCCCAACTGCCCTCCCCTGAAGGCCTGGGTCACCGCCAACTGCTCTCCCCTGCAGGCCTGGGTGCCTCCCAACTGCCCTCCCTTGCTGGCCATCATTTGGTGGCCATTTTTGACCACATGAGCGAAGCTATCTTGTAATGGTCAATTTGCATATTACTCTTTTATTAAATAGGATATATATCCTTTTCCTTTTAAAGGGAAATGGATAAAGAGCTTTATTTTTTACCCTAAATGAAAATCATATATATTTATACTAGGAGTCCGGTGCACAATACATTGTGCACTCAGGGGGGAGGGTCCCTCAGCCCCGCCTGTGCCATCTCACAGTATGGGACCCCTCAGGAGATATCCACCTGCTAGCAAGCCTGGCAAGCCTGGGTGAGGGGCTGATGGCAGTTTGCAGGCTGGCCACGCACACTCGATAACCTCAAGGCCCGTCACCTGCCCCACCCACCCCGAGCCCGCCACCCGCTCCGAGTGCCCCGCCCACACCACTGCCTTTGCTGCACCCGTCTCCTTGGTTGCGCTGCCCGCCTCCATCTTGGCTGACTTAATTTGCATACAGCCACTCTGATTGGCTAGTGGGTGGGGCTTGGCTGGTGGGCGTGGCTTAGGCATCCCAGGAAAATGGTTAATTTCAATATTACTCTTTTATTAGAGTAGATATGTGAAACAAAGTACAGTAGCCTCATTGAATTCCCTTATTCAGAGCTGGGCTCCCCAACAGATCAGAAAAGAGTATAGTGCACATAGTAAAAACATATATAATTGATAAAAGGAATTTAGAAATAACTATGAAGAAATACAAATTACTCTGTCTCTTTTTATTTACTTTTACAATATTCTTTCTATGAATGAACCCTAAAAAAAAGTATTTTAAAGAGAAAAATCATTTTGTACAAATATGTTCAACACAATTATTAAGAGCTATACAAAATTAGAAACTGCATGGAACATACAACATTAGAGAAAGAATAAGTAAAATATAGTACATCTCTTTAAATAATGTGTAGTTTTTAAAAGAGATGTATTTACATTTTAACTGAAGGACTTGTGTGCATACATATAAGCATAACCAATGGACACAAGACACTGGGGAGGGGGGGAGGGCATGTCCCAAGAGGTAGGAGAGGCTGGGGGAAGGTAAATGGGGGCGTGGGGGAAGGAGACATAAATACTACTATCTGTAATACTTTAAACAATAAAATAAAATTTAAAAAAAAAACAAAAAAAATAAAAGAGTTTTTAATTGCGCAATATCATAGGAAAATTCTTAGGTTGTAACATTAAGTGGGGAAATTTTAGGTGAAATTTTGAATATATAATGTGATTCTAAATAACTTAAATATATATCAATTTTTTAAATATTTTTAGTTCTAAATTGTTCATATTGTACTTATATCTTTCCTGATGCCTCACATGATGAAAAATATATTTAAACCCCATATTTGGTGAGGATAAGGGTGAGTATATGATTTCTAAGATCCATTTAAACCTGAAATTCTATAATTATGTGATTTTCAGGAGGGGAAGCAGAATCTCACCTATGAACTATAGCTCTGTGGCCAGGGTGTCAGGTAGCTGCCAGTTCACCAAGAAAGAAGGGAAGATGTCCTAGTAAGCTTAACAATGCCAACTAGCTCAGCTACAGTAAGTATCTCTGTTGACTTAATAATGACCTTTGGAGAAGACCTTCCTCTTGAGCCTCATAGGAGTGCTACCACACATCCTGTTTGTAGGCAAACTCTGTGACGTTTTTAGTGATGGCTAATTGGACCTCATGGGTATTTCACCATCATTAACAGATCTTGCCAACAACCCAATTATTTCACATAACTTATGTGACCTTTGAGAACTTTGAAAGCCTTCACCTTTAATGTGTAGCCCCATAGATGAAATAAGGCAATCCAATATTTTTAACCCAATGTTTTCATTCTTGCAAACATGGTTGCTTTTTTCTTTGGCTTGCCCTTGCTTTGATATCATCTAAACATTTTGGAGAATTAATAAAGAAGCTATCAAATAATGTATAGTTGTAGTATTATCACAACCACTTAAAATCCACTTGTTCCTTTTATAAAAATTACTCCTTTATTTCTCAGAACCCTTTATTTATTCATTCATTCACTGATTTATTTGCTTTGTGTCCAAACCTTCATTGATTTCTCTAATTAAATATCCATTTCTTTTTAAAAAAAAACATATTTTATTGATTTTAGAGATGAAGGGAGAGAGGGAGAAACATCAATAATGAGAGAGAAGCATTGATCAGCTGCCTCCCGTACGCCCCACACTGGGAATTGAGCCTGCAACTTGGGCATATGTCCTGATGAGGAATCGAACTGTGACCTCCTGGTTCATAGGTGGATGCTCAACTACTAAGCCACAGAGGCTGGGCTCAATAACCGTTTCTTAAGTCCCTAATTTGTGGGAGGGGCTGGAATAGGTTCTACAAGGAAGGATGCAGAGACATGGGCCTGCTCTCAAAGACCTCCTTGTGTATGATATGAACAACCAACATTCTAAGGAAAAAGAGAGAAGACTTTAACAGTGTCAGAGACATGCACTCAAAGTATGTAGAGAGGCCACATAACCAAATGCAGATGCCCAGGATGGCATAGCGCTGCACCATGTCCTTGGTACTGGCATGCTGACTAAGGTACTTCAACAATTTGCATGGAAGATAAAATGAACACAGAGATTAGTACCCACAATCCCTAATCTTGAAAGAACCACCTGAGTTTCCTATCACTGTTGGAAGCGAAAGACTTTTTCTGTGTAAAGAGATTAAGAATTTGCAAGCAATGAGGCTCCAATTACTTTCTATGTTGTATTGAGTAAGATCATCTCCACTCTTGGAGAGAGAACTCCTTTAGGTTTGATTGCTCTCAAATGTGATTCCAGAAGCCACAACTTCTACCAATAACCATACTGTTTACAGAAAATCAGAAATGCATTTATCATGTAAAATAAGGCAATTTATTCCCAAAATGTTTAACATTTATTGTACTTTTTTAATGTGTACCCAGAGAGTTAATTTAATGTAGACAGACTCTGGGGCTCACTGTGATACAAGTGACCTAAATCTGCATTTCAACCACTTGGGGAGCATAATTTATCTAGAGGTACAAAATGGGGTCCAACAATTTTATTTTTCAATCCAAATTTGATCACAATATACAAAATCAGCCCCATGCTATTAACATAGTGTGAAATTAACGAAGTTCATTTCTACAGATTAATCCTCAGCTATGAATACATTCTTAAATTTTTATTTTTAATTAAATTTATTAGGATGACTGGTTAATAAAATTATATAAGTTTCAAGTGAACATTTCTATAATACGATCATCTGAATATTGCCTTGTGTAACTACCATCCAAAGTCAAATCTTCTCTCCTCACCATGAACCCCCTTTAGCCTTTATTCTCCCCCACACCCTTCATCTTGCTCAGTATGGTTACCACCTACTGTTATCTGTGTCTATAAGGTTTTTGTTTGTTTGGTTTTTGTTTGCTCATTTGTTGCTTTCAGTTTTATATCCCACATATGAGTAGAATCATACATTGTTCTTAACTTTTTCTGTCTGACTTTTTTAACTACCATGCTCTGAAATTTTAAACTAATTAATTTGGCCAAGACATTTAGTTTTTTATTTCTTTATTGATTAAGGAATTACATATGTGTCGTTATCCGCCTATTACCCCCACCCCACCCCACCCCACCCCCCGCTATAACCACACTCATGCCCTCACTCCCCTGTTGTCCATGTCCATTAGTTAGGCTTATATGCATGCATACAAGTCCTTTGGTTGATCTCTCCCCATTACCCCCACCCTCCCCTACCTTCCCTCTGAAGTCTGACAGTCTGATCACTGCTTCTCTGTCTGTGGATGTGTTTTTGTTCATCAGTTTACGTTGTTCGTTATATTCCATAAGTGAGTGAGATCATGTGATATTTATCTTTCTCTGACTAGCTTATTTCACTTAGCATAATGCTCTCCAGTTCCATTCATGCTGTTGCAAATGGTAAGAATTCCTTCTTTTTACTGCAATGTAATATTCCATTGTGTAGATGTACCACTCTTTTTTTCTTTTATTAAGATATTACAAATGTGTCCTTATACCCCCAAATGTCCTCTCATACACCCACTCCTTCCCTCACCTTCACCCCCTGTTGTTCACATCTATTGCTTATGCTTATATGCATGCATACAAGTCCTTTGGTTGATCTCTCCCCCTATCCCCACCCTCCCCTATCTTCCCTCTGAGTTTTGAGAAACTGATAGATGTTTCTCTGTCTCTACATCAATTTTTGTTCATTGGTTTATGTTGTTCATTATAATCCACAGATGAATGAGAGCATGTGGTATTTATGTTTCTCTGACTGACTTATTTCACTTAACATAATGCTCTCCAACTCCATCCATGCTGTTGCAAATGGTAGGAGTTCCTTCCTTTTTGCAGCAGCATAGTATTCCATTGTGTATGTGTACCACAGTTTTTTAATCCATTCATATGCCGTTGGACACTTAGGCTGATTCCAAATCTTAGCTATGGTAAATTGTGCTGCTATGAACATAGGGGTGCATATATCCTTTCTGATTGGTGTTTCTAGTTTCTTGGGATATATTCCTAGAAGTAGGATCACTGGGTCAAATGGCAGTTGCATTTTTAGTTTTCTGAGGAAATGCCATACTGTTTTCCACTGTAGCTGCACCAGTCTGCATTCCCACCAGCAGTGAATGAGGGTTCCTTTTTCTCTGCATCCTCTCCAGCACTTGTCATTTATTGATTTGTTGATGATAGCCATTCTGACAGGTGTGAGATGGTATCTCATTGTTGTTTTGATTTTCATCTCTCAGATTATTAGTGACTTTGGAGCATGTTTCCATATGACTCTGAGCCTTATTTATGTCCTCTTTCAAAAAGTGTCTATTTAGGTCTGTTGCCCATTTTTTGATTGGGTTGTTTATCTTCCTTTTGTAATGTTGTATGAATTCCCTGTAAATGTTGGAAATTAAATCTTTATCAGAGATATCATTGGCAAGTATATTCTCCCATGCAGTGGGTTTTCTTATTGTTTTGTTGATGGATTCTTTTGCTGTGCAGAAGCTTTTTATTTTGGTATAATTCCATTTATTTATTTTCCATTTATTTTCCAATGCCCTAGAAGCTGTGTCAGTGAAGAAATTCTTTTGGCATATGTCAGATTTTGCTACCTGTGGATTTCTCTAGTATTTTTATGGTTTCCTTTCTTATGTTTAAGTCCTTTATCCATTTTGAGTTTATTTTTGTGTATGGTGTAAGTTGGTGGTCTAGTTTCATTTTTTTGCATGTATCTAAACAAATTTCCCAGCACCATTTATTGAAGAGACTGTTTTGGCTCCGTTGTATGGTCTTTCCTCCTTTGTCAAATATTAATTGAGCATAGTTTTTCCTCTATCTCTTTTTTCAATGTACTGTACTTTTCTGAGTATAGATCTTTTATGTCCTAGGTATCTTAATTTTTTAGGTGCAATGGTAAATGGGATTGCTTTTTTAATTTCTCTTTCTGTAAGTTCACTATTGGCATATAAAAATGCCATAGATTTCTTGATGTTAATTTTGTATCCTGCTACATTACCATATTCATTTATCAGGTCTAATAATTTTTTGATGGAGTTTTTAGGGTTTTCTAAGTACAGTATCATGTCACCTGAAAATAATGACAATTTTACTTCTTCTTTACCAATTTGGATGCCATTTATTTCTTCTTCTTACCTGATCACTTTGGCTAGCACTTCCAGTACTATGTTGAATAGGAGTGGTGAAAGTGGGCATCCGTGTCTTGTCCCTGTTCTTAAGAGAAATGGTTTTAGTTTTTGCCCATTGAGTATGATGTTGGCTGTGGGTTTGTCATATAAGGCTTTTATTATGTTGAGGTAAGATCCCTCTATTCCCACTTTGCTGAGAGTTTTTATCAAGAAAGGGTTTTGGATTTTGTCAAATGCCTATTTTGCATCAATCAATATAATTATGTGATTTTTCTTTCTCAATTTGTTTATGTGATATATCACGTTTATTGATTCGTGGGTATTGTACCATCCTTGCATTCCTGGAATAAATCCCACTTGGTCATGGTGTATGATCATTGTAATGTAATGCTGGATCTTGTTTGCTAGGATTTTTTTGAGGATTTTAGCATCTATGTTCATCAGGGATATTGGCCTGTAATTCTCTTTTTTGTGTTGTCTTTATCTGGTTTGGGGATTAGGATAATGCTGGCTTCATAGGAAGAGCTTAGAAGTGTGCCTTCATCTTGAATTTTTTGGAGTAGTCTGAGAAGGATTGGCTTTAGTTCTTCTTTGACTGTTTGGTAAAACTCCCCTATGAAGCCATCTGGTCCAGGGCTTTTGTTTGCTGGAAGCTTTTGGATGACTGTTTCAATTTCATCAGTAGTTATTGGCCTATTCAGGTTTATTGATTCTCTGTGATTGAGTTTTGGAAGCTTGTATTTTTCTAGGAATGTGTCCATTTCATCAAGGTTGTTCAGTTTGTTGGAGTGGAGCTGTTTGTAGTATTTTGTGACGATACTTTGTATGTCAGTAGGGTCAGTTGTTATTTTACCTCTTTCATTTCTGATTTTGTTTATTTGGGTCCTCTCTCTTTGTTTCTTGGTGAGTCTGGCGAGGGGTTCATCAATCTGGTTAATTCTTTCAAAGAACCAGCTCTTGGTTTCGTTGATCCTTTGTATTGTTTTTTTTTTTTGGTCTCCATGTCATTTATTTCTGCTCTGATTTTTATTATTTCCTTCCTTCTGGGTCATGTGGGCTTTTCTTGTTGCTCTCTTTCTAACTCTTTGAGTTGTATGGTTAGATCAGTTATTACCAGTTTCTCTTGTTTTTTTAGGTAGGCCTGTAGAGCTATAAACTTCCCTCTCAGGACTGCTTTCATTGTGTCCCATAGAATTTGGATTGTTATGTTTTCATTGTCATGTTTCCAGGATGCTTTTTATTTCTTCCTTAATCTCTCTAGTAATCCACTCATCATTTAAAAACAGGCTATTTAGCCTCCAAGTGTTTGATTTTTTTTCAATATTTTATTGTAGTTGATTTCTAATTTTATGCTGTTATGATCTGAGAATATGCTTGTTATGATTTATATTCTCCTTAATTTGAAGAGATGTTGCCTGTTGTCCTAATATATGGTCTATCTTTGAAAATCTCCCATGTGCACTGGAGAAGAATGTATGTTCTGTAGCTTTGGGGTGAAATATTCTGAAGATGTCAACTAAGTACTTCTGATCTAGTGAGTCACTTAGGATTGCTGTTTCTTTGCTGATTTTTTGTTTAGAGGATTTATCCAGTGGTGTCAGTGGAGTATTAAAGTCTTCTACTATGACTGCATTGCTATCAATCTCTCCCTTGATATCATCAAAACGTTTTTTTATGTATTTTGGTGCTCCTGTATTGGGTGCATATATGTTTACCAGAGTTATATCTTCTTGTTGAATTGCTCCCTTTAGTGTTATGTAGTGGCCTTCCTTATCTCTTGTTATGACCTTTACTTTGAGGTCTATTTTGCCAGATATAAGTATTGCAACCTCAGCTTTTTTCTCATTTCCATTTGCCTGAAAATTTTTTCCATCCCTTCACTATCAGTCTGTGTGAATCCTTTGTTCTGAGGTGGGTCTCTTGCAGACAGCAGGTATGTGGGTCCTGTTTTCTTATCCATTGAGCTACCCTGTGTCTTTTGATTGGAGCATTAAATCCATTTACATTTAATGTTATTATTGAAAAGTGCTTGTTTGTGGTCATTTTTATCCTTAATGTTTGTGTTTCTTCTTGTCTTTCTGTTTCCTCTTTTTACAGCAGTCCCCTTTGCATTTCTTGCATTGCTGGCTTGGTAGTAATAAACTCTCTTAGCCCTTTTTTGTCCGTGAAGCTTCTCATTCCACCTTCAATTTTGAATGATAGCCTTGCTGGGTATACTATTCTTGGATTCATTCCCTTGCTTTGCATCACTTTGTATATTTCATTCCATTCCCTTCTTGCCTGATGTGTTTCTGTTGAGAAGTGAGATGATATTCTAATAGGAGATCCCTTGTAGGTAATTTTCTGTCTCTCTCTGTCAGCCTTTAAGATTCTTACTTTGTTGGTGGTGTTTGCCAATTTAATTATGATGTGTCTTGGTGTTGGTCTTTTAGAGTTCATCTTGTTTGGCACTCTGTGTGCTTCTTGGACTTGTATAGTTTTTTCCTTGCCAATAACAGGGAAGCTTTCTGTCATTATTTCTTCAAACAGGTTTTCTATTCCTTGCTTCTCTTCCTCTCCTTCTGGTACCCCTAGTAAGCAAATATTGTTTCATTTTATGTTGTCCCAAAGCTCCCATAGGCTCTCCTCTTGCTTTTTTAGTTTTTTTTTAAAGTTGCTCTGGTGTTTGTGTGTTTTTCCTACCTTGTCTTCTAATTCGCTGATACGTTTCTCAGCCTCTTCCAGTCTACTGTTCAAGCCTTCCATTGTGTTCTTTATTGCAGCTATGTCGTTCTTCATTTCCTCTTGATTCCTTTTCATATTGGTGACATTCTCATTCAGCTCCTTATAATTCTCATTGAGTTGTGCGTATCTGTCTTTGAGCCATTTGAGTATCTTTGTAACCATTATTCTGAATTCTTTCTCTGATAAATTAGTAGCCTCTATTTCATTTAACTCCCTTTCTGGTGATTCCTCTTTTTCTTTTCTCTGTGAGTTGCTTTTTTGTCTTCCCATGTTTTGTTGTAATGTTTTAATTGTAGCTCCGATTGCTTTGCTACCCAGTTTCTTTTGGGGATGGTGGTACTGGTGTGACCTCTCAGTTCTTCTGAGTTTGGTAGTCTAGTGTAGCTCCCTACTTGAGCTATTTGGGTTCTCTTGATGTAGGTCTGCGAGCTGGAAAGGCACAACTGAGGTGGCTAGAAATCAGCAGCCGTAGAGCGGGTGTCCCAATTTTTGCTGTCTTGTGCCCTTGGTTGAAATCATGTGTGCCTAGTGGGGACTCACAGTGTCACCCAGGAACCGTCTGTTGGGGTGTTGGGGCTCAGGAGTCCCGTGTTCTGAAAAGGCATGACTGTGGTGTCCAGAGTTCTGCAGTTGTGAGGTAGACAGAAAATCACACCACCTGGGGCTCTCAGTGTCTTCTGAGAGAAGTCTGTGGAGCCGCACACCTGAGCGACCTAGGCACAGATACATGTGACTGTGCTGAGCTGGGGTCCACAGTGACTCCCCAGAGAAGTCTGTGGAACCACGCACCTGGGTGGCAAGTGCACAGATACATGCGAGTGTGGTGAGTTGGGGCCCACAGTGGCTTCCCAGAGAAGTCTGTTGAGCCTCGCGCCTGGGAGACCTGTGTGTAGATAGGCGCAACTGCACTGAGCTGGGGCCAACAGTGGCTTCCCAGAGAAGTCTGTTGAGCCACGCACCTGGTGACCTGTGCACAGAAACACATGACTGCGGCAAGCTGGGACCCACAGTGGCTTCCCAGAGAAGTCTGTTAACCGGCGTGCCTGGGTGACCTGTGCGCAGCTACACGCAAATGTGATGAGCTGGGAGCTGGAGACACGCAAATGCGAGGTGGGAGGTTTGCCGCTGGGGAGGGGGAGGCTGCACTTACTGCTGCAGGCACCATGCTCCGTTGGCGGTGGAGATCCCAGTGTTTGCGAGAGTCTGCGGGTGGGGCAGCAGGATTTTTTCTGGAGTGGCTGCCAGGTCACGCAAGAAGTGTCGCAGGCCTTTCTGGGTAGTGATGCTGTTGAGTTCCTAGAAGAGGCCACTCTCCCCTTCAAGATGGCGTGGGCTCCGCGCCTGATTCCTGCAGACCACAGTCCAGGAAGTGTTTGCAGCCATGGCAGTCTCTCCCTGTCCCAGAGAGCCTGGTCTGCCAGCTCCTGCTGCTCCTGCAAGATTTAACTGTCCCTCACTTGCTGACACACACAGCACACACCTCCACACACTCTCCTCTCCTCGACTCGCTCACTCACTCCCTATCCCTCATCTCCTTCGTGCCAGCCACAATTTTTCTAATCTTCTGTACCACTCTTTTTTAATCCACTCATCTGCTGCCGGGCACTTAGGCTATTTCCAAATCTTAGCTATGGTGATGTGCTTCTATGCACATAGGGGTCCATATGTCCTTTCTGATTGCTGTTTCTAGTTCCTTTGGATATATTCCTAGAAGTGGGGTCACTGGATCATATGGGAGTTCCATTTTTAGTTTATTCAGGAAACTCCAAAATGTTCTCCACAGTGGCTGCACCAGTCTGCATTCCCACCAGCAGTGCACTGGGGTTGCTTTTTCTCTGCATCCTCAACAGCACTTGTCATTTGTTGATTTGCTGATGATAACCATTCTGACTGGTGTGAGATGGTACTGCATTGTTGTTTGGATTTCCATCTTTCAAATAATTAGTGATTTTGAGCATGTTTTCATATGTTTCTGGGTCTACCTTCTGTCTTCTTTCAAAAAGTATCTATTAATGTCTGTTGCTCATTTTTTGATTAGGTTGTTTATCCTCCTTTTGTTATGGGAGAACATACTTGCCAATGTTATCACTGATAAGGGTTTAATCTCTAATACTTACAGAGAACTCATACAAGACATTTATTTTTATTGTTTTATTAGCAATTTTTTAATTACTTGAATTTTTAATTTTCAAATTTTACTCTTCTGCACTAAAAGGGATGAAGTTTTAAGAGGTCACATTTTTATGTAGCATGGAGGTACCATACTCCACAAACAGGAGCCTGAAATAAAGCAAAATAAAGCAAAACAATGTTGTTCACTAAAAAATCTTAACATGGTATCATTATCTACATGAGGGATTAATTCTCCAATGAAATTCTCTTGCTCCCTAAGGGTTATAACATATTCTTCTTAGATAAAGATTAATATATATGACTGTTTCAGAATAATTAGGCTGAATAACTCAAAGGAGTAATTTTTTAAACGTAATCACTGGTAATGAAAGTAGTCTTTGATTCTGTGAAAGAATAAACATCATGTTCTGTATGAGGGACACAGTCTACTTCCAACTAAGGTCACACAGTTACTCCAAACTTTCCTCATGGCATTTTTCATTTCTGCATTTCTCAGGGTATAGATTATAGGGTTCAACAGGGGTGTTATGAAAGTTAAAACCACAGTCATGGATTTATCAATGGGAAAGGTGGAATTGGGCCTTGCATACAGGAAGATACAAGGGACAAAGAATAAAATGACCACAGCAATATGAGATGTACAGGTGTACAAGGCTTTGCGTTTTCCTTCCAAACCATGTGTCTTAAGGGAGTTTAATATGACCCCATAGGAAATTAAGAGGAGAAAGAAGGTGACAGTGCAGATTGCTCCTCCGTTAGCGATCATGGAAAGTCCAAGGAGGTAGGTATTGGTGCAAGCAAGTTTCAATAAGGGATACATATCACACACAAAGTTGTCAATGACATTGGGGCCACAGAAAGGGAGCTCATAAATAAAGAGAAATTGAACCAATGAGTGCAGAAAGCCTCCAGTCCAGGCCATCAACAGCATGAGCGTGCATACCCGCCGATTCATGATGATCAAATAATGAAGAGGTTTACAAATGGCTACATATCGGTCATAGGCCATCACCACCAGAAGAATGACTTCAGCACCAGCAAAGAAATGATCTATAAAGACTTGAGTCATACAAGCCTGGAAGGAAATAGTTTTTTTCTCATAGAGCAAGTCTACAATCATTTTGGGAGCAATGGTAGTAGAATAGACAGAATCTATAAATGATAAGCAAGCCAAGAAAAAGTACATGGGAGAACCCAGTGATGGGCTGGACATGATGGTCACCATAACAAGCAGATTGCCCACTATTGTCACAATGTAGATTAGCAAGAATGCAACAAATAGAAGTTTTTGGCCCTCAGGGTTTTGTGTAAGCCCCAGGAGAATAAACTCAGTCACATTGTTCCTACTTCCCATGTGTCCTTCTGAAAATGTGGACCTCAGGTGTCAGAAGCTGCAAAGAAAAGGGCCAATAATGAATTTAAGAGGATCACAAGCTTTGGGTAAAAAATGGAATGGCTTCTTCAAGGACATTTGTGCCACGGGGCCTCACACAGGGTAACTCTTTAGAAAATGAGAGTTCGGAGTCTCCTCCCGCAATTATCCATTCATTTCCACTTCAACTACATTGAATTTCTTCCTTCAACTACAATGATGAGAATTCAGGATTCTAATTCTAACTGGCAGGCAAATGTGCATGGGCATGTCAGTGAGATGATCTACTGAACCATAGGAAAGCTGCTTTCTTCAGAATCTCTCTCACAGACTGAATTTTTTGACATCATATTTCACATCCTGTTTCCGTGAATGCTTCTTGACATTCTGAGATCTACTATGAAAAAAATATCATTTCTAATAACTTTATTTATGTACATAACATAAAGTAATTCCTAGTATTGGAGCGTAAAATTATAGGCTGACATTTAAATAACCGCCTTTCTGAGTTGCTTTACTTCTCACAGCAGTGAAAGAACCAGACACATCATGAGTACTTACCAAATATTTATTAATCTTCATTTTATTACACTAAGTTTTAAAACTCATAAAAGAGCAACATTCAATATAAGTATTAAATTATTCCCAACCAAGAAAGTATAATGAAAGCAATGTTGTTGTTTTTGAAAACACACTCACCACACACACACACACACACACACACACACACAAACTGAATTAACATTTATTACAACCTAGGTTATTGGAAGAGAAAAATGGATAATACAAATCTAAGTGTGTGGCTACTACATCGACATTTTTCTTTACCAAATTATTTATAATTTAATATCTCTAACAGCTCAATTCAGAAGACTAAAATAGAGATTTTAGGTAGAATCATGGTATAGTAGAAATAATTCTATGCCAAAAATCTGGAAATACTACTTGATTTTGCTCTGTCATCTTGGAAAAATCACGTCCTACTCTTTCCAGATATATGCATTTCTGAATTCTTGTCATTGACACTCTTATCCGAAAACACATGTTAACACTTTCCTGGTTGACCATCTTTATATTAATCAGATGAATTAGTATATGCTAAAGGTTATTTGATTATTAAAGTAGTTAATCAATTAAACAGGTTATTTTGTTCATATTGCTAGTTCTTGGTTATCTAAATCTGTGTGGAATATAAGGCATTTATTCTCATTGAGGAAAATAAGTCACTTGCTGGGCCTTTCAAATATGATCAAGAGCCAATTTACTTGTAACATGTGCAACGTCGTTTGGGAACAATTATTTTAGTGTGCTCTGTGTCAGTGTCTATATTTGTAGACTATTTGTGAAGGGCAGGAGATTATTCTAGCAGATTTGTGCTTCTGGGCAAGCCAATTTGTACTCAAACATCACAAGAAGAATAAAAGTGTAGAAAAGAGAAAATAAGAGATAACTCAGAAAAGGCAGGTAAAAACCAGCAAAGATCATAAATTAAATGAAATATGCTTTGAAATTGGTAAATAATTTTGTTAGAAGAGGCCTCAATGACTTCAGAGTAGAGGAATGTCAGATTTCCTGAGCTGTCAGTTCAGAGGTAAACTGGAGCATAACTTAGCATCAGTATCAGAGCTGCTTCAAGGAATCTTCATATTTTCAAATCAAACAAAAATGAAAAAATCAAATTCTAAACTTTAAGATATGTTAGTATAAGAGACTCGCTGCCTAAAGGCATTCTATCTTCAGATCTTTTTGAAGTTCATTCATATCATTAAATAACTTCATCACTATAGTGAAGCTATAGAGGCATTGGTAATGGAAAATAAGTACGAGTTGTCTGAGCATCCAAGAGATTAACTTCCAGTAGGAGGGTCTGCCACCTTCACCTGTTGAGTACTTAGAACACTTACTTGTTTAGAGCTGTGCTTCCCAGTCATCTGTTGGGTCTGTCAGGAAAGTAAACATATCTTATTAGTATCTACAGAATCTTTGATTGTCCCTTACATACTTTAAGCAATCAATAAATATTTGATTACCAAAAGTGCTCTTATGAGCATGTAATTATTACTCTAAACTATTGAAAGCTATTAATTTGTTCAGAATGATATAAAATTGTATGCTTTATCAATACTGTATTTTATTAAATATACATGTATCTGCTTCAAATATTTATGACATTCTTCAAATATCTTAACATTTTCAATGAGAACATATAAATCATTAGGGAATGCTCAACAATGTAAATCCATGAAAACTATCCCACAATGAAAATTAAAACAAGTTAAGTAGATCTATTCTACCCAAATTCAACAACATGAGGCAGAAAAATAAACCACTTACATGGTATGCAAGGCATAAAATACTGGGAAGCATTTTCAATCAGAAAGATATTAAAAAATGTAGATTCTGAAATTTTGAGTTTCAGTCCAGATCTTTTAAAACATAGGATCACAACTCATGCCTAAATATTTCTATTTAATTGTCTATATGGTGACATCTGTTTCCCAGTTAAGCAATAGGTTTTTTAAGTGACTGAGCAAGTGACCAAAAAAATGTTGCAACAAAAATGGTGAGATCCGATTAAACAACTACTCAGATTATCAGATTTTTAATAAAGATATATTTTAAAGAAATATCACATTTTCCAAGTCAATTTCTTCATAATAAAGGGGGCAATGGGGAAATACCTATAAAGCCTGAGTGTGGCTTAACAGAGTTTAAAGGCAAATAAAGAACAATAATCAGAGAAGGTAAATTATTCAACATCATCTGTATAATGAGACTTATAATAGCATCTAACATGTAGCATGGTTATAAGGATTGAATAGCACAACGCAAACAAAGCTCTCTGAAGAAATGGTTAGTAGTGATAAATGCAGAACCATGTGCTATGTCTATTTTAGAAAATGAAAAAATACCCACGGAAATAAAATACCCACACACAACCAGAACATTTAAAGATACTAATAACAAGATAACAATTATAAAGAGCTACAGTAGCCCTTACTATCATCATGACATATTAAAATATTAAATACAGAATTGTTGGATTCTCCATATAAAGTAATCTACATACATTATGTGAAGATCATGTATGTCTGCTTATATTGTTGCATTATTTATGTCATACTATGTGTTCTTTCCATTTCAGTATGCATTTAAACATCTCTAATACAAAAAATTGGAGAAAATTATTATCATTGTATTTGTTCCATAATATTTTACAAAATGAATAAAGTCTGTGCACTTTCTGACTCTGGAGCTTCTGGCATAAAACATTAGAGATCAAATGATAAAACCTGCTTCTTCAAAAGACACATAATTTATTCAAAGTAAGTCCATCTATCCCTATTCTCAGAGCAGTAAACAGTGTTTGTGGATACGAAACCTGGGTTTTCAATTTCCTCTTCTGTCCCCTGTTCCAAATCCAGGCTTCTGCAATTCTGTCTTTGGTTCTTGAAGGTGAAGTTTAGTGTGCTGCAGATAGTCAGGATTGCCACCACATCAACCCAGGTGTGACTGCAGAGAACAGATCAGGGCACAGCTCGTCACTGCAGCCGGAAATGCTTGTCACATCCAGATACAGCTCTCTTTGCCTGTACAAAGCATGACTGTCTTCCTCAGCTTTCATAAAGATTTTACCGCTTGGGTTATGGCATTATCCAAAGTTTGGCTTTAAGAAGACACGGTTAAAAAATGAAAATTGTCACTGAAGATATATATTAATAATCAAATTTAAAACCAAATTATTATGTTTAACTGACCAAATGAATTGACCAAACGTTTAATAGCATATTTAAACAATAATGCAGAGAGCTGGATATTCAAGTAAATGGGTTTTTAATATTTTTAAATAGTCATATGACCATGTTAATATGGTTCAGGTCTAGAAAAGTAATCACTTTTATTTTACTACATCTTGACATTAGCATTAATACCCAATGAGAAATCTCCTCCCATTAAAGGAAGATATATGACTGGGCATTTAATTAACGATGAATAACAAATCACTTTACTGAGTTGTTAAAAGAGTTTGTCCCCAAGGCTGCTTGTTCAAAAATAAATTCACTGAGGAATTGTGCTGAGACCTTCTGCACGACTCTTCCAGTGCATCTATGCTTTCAGAGACTTCTCCTGGCCAATCACCATGGGGAATTAAGTGAAAAAATAGCAATAGAACATCAAAGAGCAAATTACTTATTAATAAAAAAATAATAAGATTGAATGAACATCCTTTAATCACCCTGGAACCTGAACCAGAGAGGGAGAAGCTTTAACATCATGATGTACTGGTTGCTCTGACTGGTTAATCACAGTGGTGACCTATCTTCAACTTCACTGATTCTTTTTCTGTTTCCTCAGATCTGCTGTTGAGCCATTTTAGTAATTTTTTTTCAATGATTGTACTTTCAACTCCAGAATTTATTTTTGTTCTTTTTCATAATTTTCATCTGCTTATTGATATAAATCATTTAGTGTTCAGACATAGTTTTATAGTTCTTTCCTTTAGCTCACAAGGCATGGTTTTTTTTAGTTCTTTGAATATTTTAACATAACTAGTCATTGTCACTATCTGACAAGTTTCCTGATTACTTGGAAGCATTTGACAAAATAAAATGATGACAGGGAGGCAACCAATCATGTTTCTTGCACATGATGTTTCTCTCTCCCCTCCCCTCTCTTTTCTCTTTCTCTCTCTCTCTTTTTATCTCTCTCTGTCCCTTACTCTTCTCTCTAAAAATCAATAAACATAACCTCAACTGAGGATTTTAAAAAATTCTTTAATTTTTCACACTTTATAAATAGTTTTCAATTGTTCCTTTGAAGAGGTATATCTGTTTCAGGATAGTGATATGCAGGTGGAGATTATCTTCTCTAATGAACACAGTTTTTATGGGGAAATACTGACGGCATCCCCATTAAAGCTAAGAATGAGTCAAAACTTCCTTTATTCACAGTTACTATACACTTTTTTCTCTGTTAAGTGACATAATAATATAAAAATGAGAAATACAATATAAAATATTTGAAAGGTATTAAAATGCAAAATAATTAATGAAATCATTATCACTCAGCAATAGTCTAAAACAATCTTTAACTGAATCTTAAAGACCTAAATAAATACTGAGATTTTTTCCTGTTCTTGAAGAGAATGATAGAATGGTTCATTATGATCAAGATATAAATTCTTCTCTAAATTAGTTTAATACACTATCTGTCAAAATCTTAGTAAGTTTCTAAGATCTCCAAAAAGATTCTAATACCTATATGGAAAAGAATTTTTTTTAATTTTGTTTTATTGCTTAAAGTATTACAACGAGTGATAGATAGGTCTCCATTATTTTTCCCTTGACCTTCCCCACTCCTCCCCTACCCCCAGTTTCTTGTGTCCACTGATTATGCTCATATGCATGCATGCAAGTCCTTCAGTTGATCTCTTAACTCCCCCCAACCCTCCCGAGCCTTCCAGCTGTAGGGTGACATTCTGTTCAATGCTGTTCTGCCTCTATATCTGTTTATGTTTATCAATTTATAATGGTCTCTATTATCCATAAATAAGTGAGATCATGTGGTATTTTTCTTTCATTGACTGGCTTATTTCACTTAGCATAATGCTCTCCAGTTCTATCTATGCTGCTGCAAATGGTAAGAATTCCTTCTTTTTTATAGCAGCATAGTATTCCATTGTGTAGATATACCACAGTATTCTAATCCATTCATCTGCTGATGGGCACTTAGGCTGTTTCCAAATCTTAGCTATGGTAAATTGTGCTGCTATGAACATAGGGATGCATATATCTTTTCTGACTGAAAAAGAATTTTTGAAACAGAATTTGTTGTTTTTAAAAAGACTACTGTGTGGTAGGCCTCTTATCAGATATAAAAATATACTTACATGACCTAAAATAATGTGGTATTGGCTTAGGAATAATTAACCAATCAAAGGAAAATAGCCTAGAAATAAATACACAAGTATTTGGACTTTAAATAGAGTAAATATGACATCAGATTAGGAAAGTGGGTTGGTATATAAGGTAAGGAATATAAAACTCTAAACTCTACAACTTAAGGATACATACACGTGTAGTTAAACTATTTTTAACTATGATTAACAAAAATTTCAGCATAGTGATTACCCTTGGAAAGAGGAAGAGGCATTATATACATGGGTAATTTTAATATCAATCATATTCTAGGTAGGAGGCTACAAAATCTATAAATAAATTGCATATATTATTGGTATGCATAGAAAAATACATAATAAAATTTTAAAATGCTTTTATTGATTTTAAGAGGAGGGGATGGAGGGAAAGAGAGAGAAACATTGGTCAGCTGCCCCCTGCATAGTAGCCCTTACTTGGGACCAAGCCTGCAATCCCGGAATGTTCCCTGATCAGGTATCAAACTGGTGACCTTTTGGTTCATGGGACAACACTCATCTCATTGATGCACGCCGGCCAGGACATAGTAAAATTTTAAAACAAGAAAATGCCTGTCTTTTTTTTTTTTTTTTTTAGTCAGAAAAGAAAAATCTTACAAAACATAGATGATATTCCTATAATACAGTGAAAGCAATTCCATCTTCTTCCTAGTTCTTGAAGTTCCAATATGTTAAGAATTGTGACATGGTTTTGGCTACCTTTTCTGAGTGGATAGAGCGTCCTACTCTCTGCGGACTGATGGGTCCCGAGTTCAATTCAGATCAAGGACACATGCCTGGGTTGCAAGCTAGAACCCGAGTGGGGAGCATATAGGAGGCATCTGACCAATGATTCTCTTTCATCATTGATGTGTCTATCTCTCCCTCTTCCTGCCTCTCTGAAATCAATAATATATATATATAAAAAATAAAACTCACACCTTAAAAAAAGAATTATGACATGACATACACTGTATTCTTGTTCTCGTTTGAGTTGTAACACATTTTTTGATGTACTTTTTCAATTTTTGGTAGTTAATGTGTGTATAGAGCATCTTTAATAAACTTGAGGCATATCTGAAAACAAAAACAAAAAAACCCCTGGTGGTTGTTGTTTTTTATATAAAATTTAAAAACAAAATTTTGTTTATACGAAAATAATCTTTATTAAGTCTATAATTTAAATTATTTCAAATACAATTTCTAAGGAACATATTGCTGTGCAAAATAATGCATTTCTTTACCCAATCTTCAGTATCATTTAGACAAAATAAGTTTTATGTACTCTTTGAAGAATGGCAAAATGCACATAATATTTGGTGAGGAAAGGCATGAAAATATGTTTATGACTTGAATGAATAAGTTTTCTATCCTCTAATCAAGAACTAGAATCTGTTTCCATTGTCGGTCAATCCATACAGGTTCATGTCAACCTGTGAACAGCTCCAATGTTACATCTAACAAAACTGCTCACTGATTGTGTCTTTAACCAAATATGGGATCATCTCCCATCTAAACATCTTGAACTTCAAAGGCATAGACATCAACCTAAAGAACAGAAGTAATCTTTTTAAAATATGTTTGTTATTATTTCACAGAGGAAGGGAGAGGGAGAGATAGAAACATCAATGATACGGAGTGGATCCAGAGAAATGAAAGCATGGAACAGAGTGAGGGATCTCAGAGGGAAGGTAGAGAGGGTGGATGGGTGGGAGGTAATCAATCAAAGACCTGTATGCATAGGCGTAACCCCTGGACACAGAGAGTAGGGTGGTGAAGTCTTGCGGTGAGGGTTGGGGGTTGGTTGGATGGGATAAATGGGGGGCAAAGGGGACATGTGTAACACTTTCAACAATAAATATTTTTTTAAAAAAAAGAAACATCAATGACAGAAAGAAGCATGGATCGGCTACCTCCTACACATACACACACAGACACCCACTAGGGATCAAGCCCCCAACCTGGGCATGTGCCTTGATTGGGAATAGAACCATAACCTCCAGGTTCATAGATGGACGCTCAACCATTGAACCACACTGGTCAAGCCGAAAGTAATCTTAAAGCAAATGCATAAGGCGTCTACAGAAAGTTGCTGTGTGGATAGAATAACAAACACTAACTGTTAGAACCCAGAAATTTGTTCTAAACATTAGATGAATTGTTTTCTCATTATTTAAGGTAACACCAAATTTTCATAGGTAGCTTATTTTTCAATTTTCACAGGGGGGAAAAAAGCCTCTGTCTTCTAAAGTCCCATTTTAAAATAAAGAGTCAAAAGGTGAACTTAGTGTACTTTTCCTTGTGTAGGACAAATACCTGTGCCTTTTATTCAACCTGCAGAACTTCTCTATTAGATTGATTCTAACCTCAAAGGACAATTTATTTTTTATGCCTGTGTAAATGAAGAGAAGCATCCCTAAAAACCCATAGATGTAACTTAGTCATCCATTGTTACAATGGACTGCCTGTTTGTGCTTCAGAATTAGTAACGAAAGATTTAGTATGGGTGACACATGTTCATTCTAGCTATAGTTCACTTTTTATGCAAGAGTTTTTTCACAGCGTGTTTCATTTCTGAATTTCTCAAAGTATATATTAAAGGATTCAACATGGGAGTGACAACAGTATAGACCACGGTTATGAATTTATCAATGGGCAAGGTAGAAACAGGCCTGACATACTGGAAAATACAGGGAACGAAAAACAGGACAACCACCACGATATGGGAACTGCAGGTAGACAGGGCTTTGCGCCTCCCTTCCTGACTGTGAGTCTTAAGGGAATTCAGGATGACTCCATACGAGATTAATAAAAAAATAAAGATGACCATACAGATGGCTCCGCCATTGGCAACCACAGTGAGGCCTACAAAGTAGGTGTCAGTGCAGGCAAGTTCCAACAGAGGGTACATGTCACAGGTGAAGTGGTCAATGATATTGGGGCCACAAAAGGGGAGGTTGTACACAAAGAGGAGTTGGACCAAGGAATGCATAAAACCTCCAACCCCAGACACCACCAACAGCAGGATGCAAACCTGTCTATTCATGATGGTTAAGTAGTGCAATGGCTTACAGATGGCCACATAGCGATCATAGGCCATCGCCACGAGAATAAAAACTTCAGTACCTCCAAATAAGTGTTCCAGAAAGAGCTGTCCCATGCAAGCTCTGAAAGAAATTGTCTTATGAGAACGGTATAAGTCTATAATCAATTTGGGTGAAATCGCAGTGGCATACGCTGCATCCATGAGTGACAGATAGGCAAGGAAGAAGTACATGGGGGAGTCCAGGGAAGGGCTGGCGATAACAGTCACTGCAATGAGCAGGTTGCCCACCATTGTCACAATGTACATGAGTAAAAATATGACAAATAATGCTTTTTGGCCCTGTGGATCCTGAGTGAGGCCCAGTAAAACAAATTCTGTCACATTGTTACTATGTCCCATTTAGTCTTCTCTAAAGCCTGTTTCGGAGATGAGAGGTCAGGAGAATGGGACCTGTAACGAAATTGTGGACACAACCATGAATACACTATGTTTTGAAGTACATCTGCATTATTACACCTTTACAGAGGTTTACATACAGTAAACGTTTAGTAAACATCTATGAGTTCTTCTTCCCACAACACATTGTACCTTCCCTTGACAATTCTATTTCTCCACAGATTTTATTTGGGTTACAAGTAAGAGGTTCCATCTCTAAGTGGATTGTCTATAGAAAAGAGCATCAAATGCCCAACAGTCAGTCATTTATTTAATAGAGCCTTATTAAAACTGTCAGTCCTGGGCACAGAGGCAGCAAAGACCTACTATCTGGTACTGATCAAAAAACAAAAACAAACAAAACAAAAAAAACTCTGAACAAATTGACAGAGAGTCAGTTCTCCAAGTTTGTAGTATTTTGGGTGAGGACCTTTATAATATGATCTATGTCGCACCAAAAATAATGCTCCTTTTGGAATAACTCACTTAATACTGTGATAATCCACTATTAGATGTGCAGTCTTTTGTGTCTCCAAGGATGTTCAGTCTTCATGGATCTCTAACTAAATTTCAGGAGACTGGACTTTGCACTGTATCAAACTACAAAATTCTTTAAGTACCTTGTTCTCTGTAGAAATTACTAGGTTTGACTCTGCCTGTTGGCTCTTTTTGACTGTCAGCTTTTGAAGGAGTTGCCATTCTCTCCATTTAATCTTTGTCTCTTCCACAACTCTTAACATAGAGACACAATTTAGATTTTCAGCAAATATTTTTTAACTTATCTGACTCTTGACTGTCATCAACAATTACATTAGCAGTTAGTTCATTTTGTGGGGTTTTTCCAAAGCTCTTGGGGTGAACTAGGCAATGAAGGAGAAGAACACAGACACTGAAAAGAGAGGTAGACAATGGTCCATGGTTTAAATTATAATGCTTCCTAGATACTGAGAGTGCTCAAAACCAGAGCTTCAGTCCCAGATTCCAGACACCAGCAGACCCCAGGGAAAAGGCCAAGCTCAGAGTAAGGAGGCGTGGGTTTCAGTCATTTCTAAATGCAATTGGAAGTCTGTCTCTGTTTCCTCACTGGAAAATAATGGGCTTGAACTAGACAATCTCAGAAAGCATTCCCAGACATGCTCTGAGACTTCTTGTGTAACCCAATCTTATGCTATTCTGCTGCCTTTTCTTCATATTTTTATAATAAAATAAAAATTTCCAAGCTTATCCCTGTTCCCTGAAACATTCTACCCAGGGGTAAATGGGATTTTATAATTACAGAAACCAAATAATGATTACAAGTTACTCTGTTGTAGCACAGAGATGAATAACATGGACTCTGGAGCTGCAGTGCCTGTGTTGGAATCCCAGCTTTCCCACTTACTATGTGACCTGGGGCAACTTAATAAACCTCTCTGGGCCTCAGTTGCATAATATTTAGAATAGGGCTACCGAGTGGGCCTACCTCTTAGGTTGTTGTTTCATTATAGGTAGAGCACCTAGAATGCAGTTGGCACCTAGTAAAAGTGCAGTAAATAAGTGATAGCGATCATCAATGTTCCTGAATGCTTCACTGTGAGCACTGCATCAGGAGAAATCATCTGGATCTTGGTCAATGTGATAAGAATTGTAGTTGAGCCCTAGCTGGTTAGGCTCAGTGGACGGACCATCGGCCTGCAGACTGAAGAGTCCTGGGTTCAATTCCAATCAAAGGCACATGCTGGGATTGTGGGCTCAGTCCCCACTGTGGAGAGTATAGGAGGCAGCTGATCCATAATTCTCTCTCATCACTCATGTTTCTGTCTCTCTCCCTCTCCTGTCCTCTCTGAAATCAATAAAAATATTTTTAAGGAATTATAATTAGATATGGGATGAGATTTTTATGTCTCAGGATTATCAACTTGATTATATATGAGTAGTCATATTTACCTGGGATGGACTATATTTTGACTGAAAGCAATCAGAATAACAGTGAGATCCACACATCCTAGGAAAAACTCAAAATAGAAAACAAAAGGAAAAGGGATCAAATCAGGAAGGAGAAATTATATTTAAGAAATTAATATCCAAAAGTAATAATATTAATGTGATAATTATAGGAGATTAGTATTCTTTAAAAAATATTTTTGAGGCCTAACTGGTTTGCCTCAGTGGATAGAGAATCGACCTGCAGATTGAGGGGTCTCAGGTTCGATTCCGGTCAAGGGGATGTACCTTGGTTGTAGACACATCCCCAGTGGGAGGGGGGTGCAAGAGGCAGCTGATCGATGTTTCGCTCTCATCAATATTTCTAATTCTCTATCCCTCTCCCTTCCTCTCTGCAAAAAAATCAATAAAATATATTTTTTAAAAAAAGAAAAAGAAATATTTTTCAGAAAGATTTTCTTTCTTGATGAAGTGCTAGAAGTACCTTCAGACTTCCAGGGGTTTCTCAGGAGGCATCTTGAGAAGTCAAAACAAATAAACACAGAGCTCATCTTAGTAAACAACAGCAAAGAAAAAGGAAAACACACAAACACACATTGATTCCTTGGTAACCCCTACAGCTGATGGAAAACTAAACAAGAGAGAATTATACAACTATAGATACAAGCCTAAAGGTTTTGCTTATTTGCTGCTGAGGAAATTACAGAATTACTAAAGCTGAAAGGTAGACAAGCTGATTCCATTCCTAAAGACTTGGTGGCAACGGGAGGGAGGACATGTGCAGAAAAGGTTGAGCTTCCTTTGGAAGCCAGCTGTGAGGAACATCCTACATGCCTCATTCACATTGCTGCATCCAGTTCATTCAGCTCTTCTGTCACTGTTGAAGCTATAGGCTGATAAAGGCGCACCTACTGAAGAACATAAGGGTACCAGGTAGTCTATATACAATTCTCTGCTTCTCACTCCTTACTTCACACAAAACGGATCTATCTAGTGACCTTATGTAATTAATAATCAATGTTGGATTTCAGCAGAATAAATCTTCTATTAACCAGTTAAATTACTTACATGTACAAATTGGATATATAAACTCTTCTCTGTTAGTCATCGAAGATTTGATACTATAAAAACTGACAGAATTACTAGGCTTTCAAATTAAACCATTAAGGTCACACATCTCTATATTTTAAAAAAAATTTAACATAGTTTCTTAAGAGCATGGCTTTTTAAAAAGATAAATTAAACTTCCATAGTAATAAAAATACCCTCTAAAATACTTTAAAATCACAGTGTTATGTCTCTCTAAATGATAGTAAACAATATACTTTCCTGAGCCCAGGTCTCTTTTTAAATATGTACAATTAGGGTCACTATGATCATTTTAAAAGGGTCACACATATCAAGCTTCTGTATCAGAATTCAAAGTCCCCAGTGGGGAATGTGGTCAGTAATATTGTAATAACTATACATGTGGCAGGGTGGTTACTTGATGTATCCAGGGGACTGCTTTGTGGAGTGTATGATTGTCTGGCCATGTTGTACCCCTCAAACTACTAAGTAGATCCTGAGAATATCATGCTAAGTGAAATAAGTCAGGAACCATATGATATCACTCAGATGAGAGATATAAAACTGAAAGAAACAAATGAACAAACAAGAAAAACAAAAACTCATACCCAGACCACAGTATGGAGGTTACTAGAGGCAAAAGGGGTGGAAGAGTAGTAAAAAGCAAAGGAGGTCAAATATATGGTGACAGAAGATTTGACTTTTAGTGGTAAACATGCAATGCAATATACACATGATGTACCAAAAATTCTCTAATTTAAAAGTCTTAAAATAAACATAAATGTTATTATTGGATAAAATGTAATAACCTATGAACCAAGGTTATGAATCATTAGTTTATTTGTAATGTATCACTTGTTTCACTTTGTTATTTGACAAAATGGGCAATAAAACCTTTCAGACTATAATGCTAAAACCAAACATGTTTTGTATAATCTGGTTAATTTCCATGTTTTGCTAGCTTAACTTTCTCAACTCAGACTTCCTGTAATGAAAATGTATATTTAAGACACCAGAAATATTTAAATGTAACGTATAAATTTTCAAAGAGCATCCCTTGGTCATTTTAAGAACTCATCGTGGGTCTTTCCCCTTGGTTTTAAAGTCAATGTTTCTTAACTGGAGAGCATTATGCTAAGTGAAATAAGTCAGTCAATGAAAGAAAAATACAACATGATCTCACTTGTTTATATATGATAAAGATCATTATAAACTGATGAACATAAACAGATACAGAGGCAAAACAGCATGGAACAGGTTGTCAAACTACCGCTGAAAGGCTGGGGAAGGTTGAGGGGAGTTAAGAGATCAACTGAAGGATCAAGCATACAAGCATAATCAATGGACACAAGACACTGGGGGGGTAGAAGAGGAGTGGGGAAGGTCAAGGGAAAAAAGTGGAGACTTATCTAACACTCTTTGTAATACTTTAAGCAATAAAACAAAATAAAAATAAAATAAAAAATAAAATCAATGCTTCCTTCACTGGGAGTAACTGTAGGTACCTTGTCTATCTAGGTGTGACCATAGAGCATAATAGTGTGTAGCTGATCAGTAGATCTAGAAATAGTTTCACGTGGCCACACTCCCATATTTCCACACACACTCCCATCACCTCAGTCTTTCAGACAAGTGTTGCAGTATCCAATGTGGATGTCTAGAATAGACAGACACTTAAATAAAACATAAATGTTTCCTTAGAAAAAGAGTTGGACACTCTCACCTGCTGGGAAAGTCTCTTCACAGAAAAACAAAGCTGCTGTGTTCACAAGGCTTTGTAACAACCAGATGAATTCGTGAAAATTAACTTGGCCAAATCCATTATTTGCCAATACAAAAAAAAAAAATACAAAATTTTAGAACAATACATTAGTTATTTGTACCTCTTCTCAGTCAATTATGAAGTAACCAAAAAGAACTTTAGTTTGAGGATTTAGGATAAAATTCACATCTCTGGTCATTAATCTCTCTCTCTGTAGCCAACAAGGCAAATACTGGAATTTTTCTTCCTTAAATGATTGAGTATTCTCACAAACCTTATCCCTAAAGACACTTCTTTCCCTAATTAAAAGTATGTCTCTACCCCTCCCCAACCTCATCCCAGAACATCTGGATGGTATACAGGTTTCTCCAAGCAACAAAATATCTATGCCAAGAAAAATATAACAAAAAAAAAATATTTAGCGGACCAGATATCAATTAAAGAGAGACTTCAGTTTAGGCAGAAATTTGAGTTTTCAGAAATCTCTTAAGTATTCCTATCAGAAAAATAATTATTCCACTTACATGAGCAGACACAGCCTCTCTGCATTTTTACATCATAACTGATTTGTATGAAAGAGAATGTAAGGTCATTATAGATTAGTTTATTAGAATATTTGGGACAAATACAAATGAAGTAATCTCTTCTGGACAGTTTTCTTCCCTAGAGCAATCCTTAAAGAAAAAAGATTTGGGCCTTGCCAAGAAAAAGTAGCCAACAGACAAATGTATGAAAAGCTTGTAATTTGAAAAGAAAAAATTAAATAAAGTGAATAAGTATTTATGGGTTTCATATTAGGCAATCTTTAGGTAAAGAAAATAAAATTTAACCCAAAATGGAGAACCAGCCATAGGTTCCTTTATTCAGCCATATCCTTAGAAAAGGAGGCCCCTTCACTAGATGTTAAAGGCCCTGAGTCTCAGAGGCAGAGAAGCCTGTGACTGGGGAATTTATGGAAGTTGATGTTTCAATTATTGAAAGGAGGCCTAACTGGTTTGACTCAGTGTGCAGTAGGCAGCTGATCGATGTTTCTCTCTCATAGATATTTCTAACGCTCTATCCCTCTCCCTTCCACTCTGTAAAAAATCAATCCTATCTAATAAAAGTAATATGCAAATTAGGTGTCGCTCCATCACAAATATTGCCACCCCCATAGCCACAAGATGGCAATGCCCAGTCTGGCTGGGCCCCACCACTAAAGTGGTCAGGCCTGTTAGTCAAGCAGGTGGCAGGGGAGGCGGGGGGCCTGAGGGGCAGAACAGGTGATCAGAGGGGCCTGGGGGTCCTCTGCCCAGGCCAGAGGCCTCTGGCCTGAGCAGGGGCAAGGCTAGAGATCGCAGGGGCCTGGGCACCATTGGAGCCAGCAAAGCAGGGGTCTGCGGGTCCTCTGCCCAGGCCTGCAGCCTTGGCCAGAGGCTCAAGGGTGGAACTGGCAATAGCAGGAGCCTAGGGGTCTCCTGCCCAGGCCTATAGCCGTGGCCAGAGGCTGTAGTTGGGCAAGGGCAGAGCCTGGGATCAAAGGAGCCTGGGGGTCCCCTGCCCAGGCCTGCAGCCTTGGCCAGAGGCTGCCAGTGTACCAAGGGCAGAGCCGGCGATGGCAGGGGGCAAGATCAGAGCCAGTGATCACAAAGGCCAAGGCTCTGTGAAGCTGGTGATCGGAGGGGCTTGGGGGTCTTCTGCTCAGGCCTGCAGCCTCAGGCAGAGACTGCATGCCTGAGCAGGGGCATAGCCAGTGATCGTAGGGGTCTGGGGGTCCCCAGCCCAGGCCTGCAGACTCAGGCAGAGACTGTAATCCTGGGCAGGGGTGAAGCTGGGATTAGAGGGGCAGGAGTGGAGCTGGTGATCAGAGTGAACTACAGAGAAAATACCTTTTCTGACTGCTCATTGGCTAAGCTCCCTGTATGCCACTGGTAATATTCTTAGTAACTTGGGTGATAAGAATCCAAAAAGGCGATCTAGGGTTTTTCCACCACACTCCCAGAGGAAAAAAAAATGAAGCTCTACTCCTGGAGGGCTAAGAAATGTCATATCCTGCCCTAGATGGTTTGGCTCAGTGCATAAGCTCAGCCTGCTGACTGCAGGGTCTGGGTTCAATTCTGACCAATGGCATGCACCTAGGTTGCAGGCTCCTCCTTGGCCGGGGCCCAGGTCAGAGCTCATGCAGGAGGCAACCAGTCAAAGTGTTTCTCTCACTTTGATCTTTCTCTCTGTTTTTCCTTCTCTTCCACATTCTCTAAAAATCAATGGAAACATATCCTCAGGTGAGGATAAAAAAAAAAAAAGAAAGAAATGTCATATCTCATGAAAGACACATCTTGAAAATGCCTAAAGAAAGTTGTCATTTCTTCATGGTGAAGAGACTGGAGTCTGTGTTGATGAAAACACCTTGGTGGCTGCCGTGACTGGCAGTGGCTTCAGCAGCGGGGTGATTGGGCTGGTGGCTTCCCCTGATTAGCCCAGTTGCCTCTCACAAAGGGATGCCACACTGTGGCTTAAGCCTGCTCCCCAAGGGGAGCAGGTAGTGGGCCTAAGCCATCAGTAGGTCACCCCTTGAGGGCTCCCAATATGTGAGAGGGGGCAGGCTGGGCTGAGAACCCCTACCCCCCAGGGCACCAATTTTGAGCAGCAGGCTCCTAGTAAAAGACATTTTTAAAAATTATTGAAAGGACAAAATAATCACAGTGTTTTCTTTCTGAAGGCCTAAATCTATGTCAGAGGAACCATAATGAATCCTAGTCCATTCATTCAGTTCCTTACTTTCAGTCTAGTATCAAGAACTGTTTCTACAATAAGTTATTTTCCAACAAGAGCCTACCTCTACATCAAATCTCTGATGGCTTCCATTGTTATTTCTTTAACATGGCTCACTATGGGCTCCACGGAGCATCTTCATATCCACATATATTGCATTTTCTAGGTCACAAGGGCCTTAGATACAGAGGTATTAAGTACCTATCTGAACCAGATGAAGATTTACATGATGTGCATGTATTACTTCTAAGGTTTAATGAGTACATATTAGTACTATTCATCTCTTAATGGTAAGTGGCAAAAGATGAAGACGTTATCTTTAGTTTAGAAGAACTATCTGATATGATAAAGGTTGCTGTGGACTAAACTATGATTCAGACCAGGAGAACTAATATATGCATAGGTTTAATTCTCTATGCCCCTTCCAGCTAAATGCAAAGGACTACTAATGCTTTCTGCTTATCTGAAGGATAGACATTTTCTAGACAAGATTATGTTTGCAATAGCCCAGAAGCTGAGTTTATGTGCTCCAATAAGAATGATATACTGCAAACATTAACTGATAATATGTTGCTTCAAAATGTGCAATAATCCACAGTAACACTCTATAAACCATTTCTATTGTCATATTTTTTAAATAAAACGTAGATATGAAAATACTCTAAATAAGTTAATCTATTACATTGATAACATTATAATAGTTCCTTAAAGAAGAAGCTAGGGAGGATGTGGGAGCTATGGTAATTATTAGTCAATTATGACTGATCAATCTAGCCAAAATACAAAGCCTAGGCCAATTGGGCAATGTTATGGGAATACCATGGTCCATCACCATGAGAGAATGCCACAAACCCCGCCAAATTCATTACTATCTCTTTCACTATCTTAGTAACAGAAAGAAATGATGCTGACTGGAGGCGACTTATAATGGGAAGTTACCCGTGCAATGCCATTGGAACTCCATGTTCCTAGTGCTCAAATGTTCTTGGAAGTGTTTGTTTTATGAACCTTTGATGCCTGGAGCTTTGTCAGAAGCCTAATCCCAACACCGTGTTTTGAAAACTGGGATTTGAGATTTAATAATTCCCTGACACAGTATCTGATGCAGCTCATTTGAAAGACAGCTACTGGAAGACATTGGAATAACACAGAGGGATGTCAGTCCCTGCCTCATGAAGCAGAAGAAACACCCAGCCAACTTCTGCCGGGATTCCTGGCACACAACATCTTGAAATAAAATAAAACTGTTGTTTTTTTGAAGCTATAAAAATTGGAGTCTTGTGCCATGTAGCCAAGGTAACCAGAGCAAACAGTAGAACCTGGAAGTGTGGTGCTTTCTCAAAAATATTTCAAGCATGTGGCATTGGCTTTGGTCCAGGAGACATGGCAGCTGGAAGGGCTCCCAGGTTCTGCAAATAGAGATTTAACAGATAGGAGGGATGTCTTTTTTGTTATTGTTTTCTTTTGTTGTTTTTTGTTTGTTTGTTTTACAATTAGTTAAATTTCTGTTTTAGTACATTTGTGCTACTGTTACAGAATACCATACACTAAGTAGTAGATATCAAATATTTGTCTCACAGCTCTAGCAGCTGGGAAGACCACAATCAAGGCGCTGGCAGATTTAGTGTCTGGTGAGAGACTGCTTCCTAGTTCACAGACAGCCATCTTTTCACTGTGTCCTCACGTGACATAAGGGGCAGGGGAGCTACCTGGGGTCTCTTTTATAAAGACATTAATTCTATTTGTGAGGATTCAATCTTCATGACCTAATCACCTCCCAAAGGCCCCATCGGCAAATACCGCCATCTTATAAATAATTAAAATCATAAATCTGAGGAAGAGGGGACACATATACCTTCTATCTATAACAATGTGCAAAAGTAGTAGAATTAATTATATAAATTGTGATAAAATTAAATGCTTGCTATTATTTGGTGAATAGTAAAGATAAATTTTTTAAAGGCAATACAAGAAACCTCAATGTAATAAGAACAGGGGTAAAACTCAGGATATTAGGTTTTCATATTGTTGATTTACCCTTGAGAAGGACCCATTGCCCCCTAGCCTTAGCCCCTTATAAATCCAGACTAAATACAGAGGCAGAATCACAAGTTTCTTTGATGACGTGCTTCCTACCATATTAGAGGCAAACAGTATTTTGTTTCAAGCCTGATGCATGGAGAAGATGTTATGAATGAAGACTGTCAAATAAAATAATATATTCTGGTCTCTTTATTACCTAATAATCTGTATTAATAAGAAACATAAAAATAGTATATAGTGTCAGCATCTTTCTTACCATGATATCACCACAAGTATCTGGTCACATTCTGTATTGTATATTTGAAGCCCCTGAATTCTAAATTACCTAGGAATATTAGTGGATTATCTTCATGAAAATGTAACACCAACAAAGCTAATCCACATGAGGAGATGATATGACTTCCCAATCAGAAAAATACATAAGATTTTTTTATTTTTCTGCATACCTTCCTTGCTCATTCAGATTATTTATATACTAGATGCCTGATGCATGAAATTCATGCAAGGGGCTTGGCCCTTGCTGCAGTGGTGGCTGGGGGCCTCTGTTGCCTGTGCTGCCTCTGCCTCCTCTGCCTCAGTCCCTGCCGCAGCTTTATCCAGAAGGACATCCAGTCTAATTAGCATATTATGCTTTCATTATTACAGATACTTAGCCTCCTTATGATTAATAACAGCCCTCTGAAGCATCCATCATTCATTCTCCTTCAACCTTCACATGCTAAGCAATATGAAAACAATTATACTTTTTAAATCTTTTGCAGATATAAAAATAAGAAATATACTTCAAATATTATATGGGCTATCTTTGTGAGGGGAGAACTGAAATAAGTTTTTATGTCCTGTTTCTTTTATTTTCTGAAATTGTAATAATCACTATTGATTCTGCAAAATATTATATTATTAAAGAGGAAACATGAAAATCTTCCATTCACTAAAATAGATTTACTGTATGAATTATAGTAAACTCATCACATAGAACATAAATCTATAGTATCAACAGAAACATTTTACACATAAAACGTGAGCATATATTTTTCCAACAAATTATAAAAGTCTTAAAAATATTAGTTAAATCATGATAACATTAAAAATATATTTTGATCATTGGAAGTATTCACAAAATAAATGTTTTTCATCATGACCCAGTTATTAAACCTGAGGAGACATTTATTTACATGTGTGATTAAGTAATCACACATGGCTTTTCTGGAGGGAGCAATTCTTCATTAAAAATAGTTGTATCCTAGTCAGTTTGGTTCAGAAGATAGAGCATCAGCCTTGGAGTGAAGGGTCTCAGGTTCTATTCCAGTCAAGGGTATGTACCTCAGTTGCAGGCTTTATTCCCTGGCCCTGATCAGGGTGTTTGCAGGTTGTATCTCTCTCACATCAATGTTTTCTCTCTCTCTCCCCTTCTCTTCCACTCTCTCTAAAAAACAATGGAAAAATATTCTTGTGTGAGGATTAATAACAACAACAAAAATAGGTGAAACATTTCTCTGCTGCCTCATTTTCTTCTTCTGATACAGAGTTTTTTCATGGCACTTTTCATCTCTTCATTTCTTAGAGTATAGATTAAGGGGTTCAACATAGGAGTAATAATGGTGTAAAACACAGTCAAGGATTTATCAATGGGTAAGGTAGAAGGAGGTCTCACATACATAAAAATACAAGGGACAAAGAAGAGGACCACCACAGTAATGTGGTAGCTACAGGTAGATAAGGCTTTGCGCCTCCCTTCCTGACTAAGATTCTTCAGGGAGTGCAGAATGACCCCATAGGAGATGAGTAACAGCACAAAGATGACCATACAGATAGACCCATCATTGGCAACTACTATGAGGCCAATAACATAGGTGTTAGTGCAGGCAAGTTTTAATAAGGGATACATGTCACAAATGAAGTGGTCAATGACATTAGGGCCACAGAAGGGAAGGTTGTAAACAAGGAGAAGTTGAACTATAGCATGTAAAAAACCTCCAACCCAGGCCAACAGTAGCAGTATAATACATACTCGTTGATTCATGATTGTCAAATAATGCAAAGGTTTACAGATGGCCACATAGCGGTCATAGGCCATGACCATCAAGAGTAAAATCTCAGCACCACCAAATAAGTGCCCTATAAAAAGCTGGCTCATGCAACCTTGGAAGGAAATGGTTTTCTTCTCATAAAGCAAATCTATAATCATATTTGGGGTAAGTGTAGTAGAATAAACAGCATCCATAAATGATAAGTAGCCAAGAAAGAAGTACATTGGAGTACCCAGGCTTGGGCTGACCATGACAGTCACAATAATGAGTAAGTTGCCCACCATTGTCACAATGTAGATGAAAAAGAACACAACAAATAATATTTTCTGGCCCTGAAGACTCTCAGTGAGCCCCAAGAGGATAAATTCTGTCACATTGTTCTTTTGTTCCATAGATCTTTCTGTATGTCTTAGTTCAGAGTTCAGGACAAATTACCTGTAAATATAATTATTACTCGTGACTTACTGAAATCTTAGGATAATTTGTACATTCATTCAACAAAGAGGCATTATGCTTTATTATGTTCCAGTAATTCCAGAGATTATAAAAATACAAGGCTGAATGAAACATGGTCCCTAACCTCAGCAATCTTACAGACTAGTGAAGAGGCAAGTAATCGGAGATATAAGTGGGGAAAGGAGACATTCTAAGGTAAATGAGTTGCCACAAGTAGCTTCCCATCTGTGAGTTAATAAAAGTACATATAGCTTATACCTTATACAAAAATAAAAACTGATTAAAGGTTTAATTTAAAAAACTAAAGATTTACTTCATATTTACTTTCTAGTTAATAGAAGAGATGACTTTCTATACTCTAGAGATGGGAGAATCTTCTTAACTTATCACTGACATCCTAAATAGACATTGTTCAATTTTTTTTTAAGGATTTAGTAATAGATACCATAAAGTCAAAAGACAAAAGTTTGGGGGAAATTTACATTCTAGAAACCATACACAGAGTTAATATCTAAAACAGACAAAGAGCTCTATGTAATTTAACAAATGAAAGATAAGCAAACCAAATCATAGCAAAGCGGGTGAATCAGGGAAATAAAGGAAAAAATAAATCAAAATGGTAAAAAAAAATACAAGATGCTGAAACTCACCTGTAGACAGAAAAGTAGCAATTGAAGAGTTTTCTTACTGCAGAATTACCTTGGATTTTTTAAAGTCATTCAATCAAGTTTGGTAGATGCTACAGCATCCTCTAATTTTTAATAAATTAACAAATAATTCCTAAAGTACATATTAATTGAATCTATCACAAAATTTTAAAATATCTGCCTGTTAAATATCCCCAAATAGTTATACTTAAAATTAGTTTCCAAGAATACTGAAGTACATAATATTCTAACAACTTTGCTATACATCTAAACTAGTACAGAATAATACTGAATGTAAACAATAACTGAAAAATAAATTAAAAATTTAAAAACAATACTGATGCTAGAAAGGTAAATTTATTGTGGATCTTTATAATATGAAAATATACAAAAGAATTAATTAATTGAATTAATCCCCACATATTCTATTAATCAAAAGGACATGGCTGAGTATGAGAATTTACAAAGAACTAATTTTTTTCTTTTTTTGATATTTATTATTAAACTAGAAGCTCAGTGCACAAAATTTGTGCGCGGGGGATGTGGGGGGCCTCAGCCCAACCTGCACCCTCTCGACTGGGGCTCTACAATTGATCACCCCACAGAGGGAGGCCCCACCCACCCACCACAGCCTGCAGGCCAGTGGCCTGGGCTTCCCTCTGTGGGGCAATCGTGAAGCGATGGCAGGGCCCCCGGACCAGTCACATCGTACCCACTTTGCATGCCTGGCACCAATGCTTGTTATAGCATGGTCATCCAGATGGTTATTCTGCTGTTCGGCAGTTCAGTTGATTTGCGTAATATGCTTTTATTATTGTAGATTGATTTGGGTATCATTGGTCAACATGAACATATAGGTTTTAGGTGTGGTTTGAATTTAATGAAGTAACATTGGTTAATAAAATTATATCATTTCAGGGTTACAATTCTATAATACATCATCTGTATATTGTATTTTCTGTTCACCACTCCAAGTCAAGTTTCCTTCCATCACCATTTTATCCTCCCTTTCCCTCTTCTACCTTCCACTGCTCCCTTTCCCTCTGTTAATCACCATACTATTGTCTACGAGGTGGGGATTCTTTTTGCTTAGTCCTTTCACCTTTTTCACCCAGCCTCCCTAACCTGCTCTTCTGACAGTTGTCAGTTTGTTGTCTATAATTATGAGTCTATTCCTATTTTGTTTGCTAGTTTGTTTTGTTCATTAGATTCCACATATAAGAGAAATCATATAGTATTTCTCTCTTACTGACTGGCTTATTTGATTTAGCATAATACTTTCCAGGTCCATTATATAGGAGAACTTCTAAAAGACTGTAAATTTTCATACCACCAGTGTATCATTCAAAGTTCAGAATCAAATGTATAAATTTACTTCCTGAGTTACCTGCATAATGAGAGAGCCATTCAATTCATGTTCTGCGCTGTGCTGCCTTCTCCCTTGTCCTTCATGAGCTGAGGCCATCTCTGTGGACAGAAAGAACAAGGTAACACATGTACCATCACTGGACCTTGAGCTGTTTCCATGTGACCAGCTCTGTCCAGGCTGATAGGAAATCTGATTCACTCTGAACCTGATTGTGAACAGAGACCCAAAATATCCATTGCCGGCAGAATTTGTCCTAAAACAAACAAATGTTAAATCAACATTCTGATTGGAGAGAAAATTGTGTATGAGTTAGATAAATATTTTGTAGTTTGTGTTCTATAGCAATAAAAGTGAAATAGCCTTTCCAACATCATGATTCCCACTCAGTTATACTGACCTGTCTTCATAGAGTATTGTTGACCATTGTGTTACCTGAAGGATAAAGAATAATTTCATGTATATTCTTTATGTCTTGATTTCATCATTTCAATTCCTGAAAGAGCTAGTCATGTGAATCCTGACACTGACAAACACATTCTGAAGTGAGGGACAAGGTCTATAAACATTTTATCTGCATTGGAACTATGACACAGATTACTGAGTCATTCAATTGGTGCATCTCCAAGGGTGAGTCTTCTCTAATTAAATTCATTGGGACCTTAATCATAATATTGAGGAAAGATTCTGCATCTCCAGAGATGCCACCAGGATAATCACCATGCAGAACAGGACTTACAGAACCATGTCCTTGGAGAAAATTATAAAGGTCAAGTGACCAAAAGGGGGAAGTCCAGTCTGTGCAGAAACAAAGTATTCATAAACTCTCTTGTTTACATCATGACCTGTAGATCATTGTCTCTCATCCCTGGCTGGACACAGTTAGATAAACACCATAGATCCCTCTTCTTATGTTTTCCTTGAACACACTCTCTACAGTGGCTCCCTACTCTCTGAGTCACATCACTTTCTAGGCATTTTCACTCTGAATGCAGCTTGATTTTTATGCTTACTTACTTAGGGCCTATGTCCCTCCACTAGAAAGTGTTATGTGGTAGCCCTAGCCCGTCTGGCTCAGTGAATAGAGCATCTGCCTGTGGACTGAAGGGTCCCAGATTCAATTCCAGTGAAGGGCACATGCCCAGGTTATGGACTCAATCCCCAGAATGGGGTGTGCAGGAGGCAGCTGATCAATGATTCTCTCTCATCATTTATGTCTCTATCTCTCTCTCTGTCTTCCTCTCTGAAATCAACAAAAATATATTTTAAAAAAAGAAGAAAGTATTATGTGGTACATTTCATTATTCTGACATATGCCACTGTGTTTAAGGTTGCAACTGCTAAACCCAAAATGCATGGACTCAAATCCCATTCAGGCATTTTCTAGTTCTAAGATCTACAGAAAACTATTTAAACTTTCCAAGCATCAGCTAATTCTTCTGGAAAGCATTACTTGCTTTAATCAGGCTCTTAAGGGGATTAAACAATACTTGTCTTTGTAATACCAAATTGCAGTAGATAACAATAGCTTTTATCACAATTACTAATTATTGTATTATAGATTTTTTATTTGCCATCAAAAGTTTATTAAATTTGGGGATCTTGCTCAAACTGGTTTTAATGTTGGAGACATTCATTCTTTTAAGGTAAGCTGTTTATGCAGTGAATCTCATCAATCTCACATTAACCTGGGAGCTTTCCTCAGAATCCTGAAAGTTCATCAGGATCTCCTAATACAATATCTACATAGAGTTGAATAATAAATGTAAGCCATTGAGGTTTTTTAAAGTCTAACAGAAATGGAGCACTGATGAAGAAGTGAGGGAAGCAACAAAGACAGTGACATTCATTAAGTACCCACTGACTGACAGGCACTATGAAGTATATACTACCGATTCATCATATACATGAACCCAGATTATAATCAGAGCTTGAGAGCTTGTGAAATACTTGCAATGTTACATGAAGTAATGAGACAGAAGTCAATACTAGTTGTGTGACCTCCATATCCAGAACCCTGTTGCTAACGGAGGCTAAATTAACCAAAAAGAAATAAATGTCCTTGCCTGAAGTGCAAGGGAAAAGTTGTCTCACATGGTATTGGTCATCTGAGGACGTACCATTTTCACCTAAGGAAATAGGGACCAAGGCAAGATAGAGGTCCTCATCCAAACAGAAGGAGGTTCTTGCTAGTTTAATAAGAAATATAAGCCAAGATCTGCCCCTACTGGAAGTAGGGTCAGCACCAGCCAATACTTTTTTCCTTTTAAATATACTTATTTTTCATTTCTTTATTGATTAAGGTATTACATATGTGTCCTTATCCCCTATTACCCTCAACCCCCCCCACTCATACCCTCCCCCCCTCCCCCCCATTGTCTTGCATGCATACAAGTCCTTTGGTTGATCTCTCCCCCTTACCTCCACCCATACTTTTATAAGTTTACTATGTGCCAGGAACTTTCATAAACACTTAATATATGTAAACTCATTTAACTGGCCCCAGAATTTTATGAGATAGGTATTATCATTACCATTTTAAAAGATTAAAAAAAAAATAAGGGGTAAAATATATTTTTGTTTTGCAATTGCAAAGGTACAAAGCTTTCACTGAATGATTTATGAAGAATTGACTCTTAGAGAATCTGCTCTGAAAGACCTTAAGAACAAAATACCTTAAAAAGGTGATTTATTAATAGGTTGAGGATGCACACACAATCTATAGCACTATTGCTTAGAAATATCTGGATTATTTGTTTACAAGGCAGATATTGCAATCCAACAACAGCCCTATTGAGTTTAGAATCTCTAGAGCTGTATCCTGGAATTGTGCATTTTTAACAAGAATTTCAACTGATTCTAAAAATACACCAAAGTTTGACAACCAAATGGACAATAAATAAATCTTAATGGAATATTTTAATGATAAATTTTCATCAACAAGCTTTTATATGTAGTGGTCAGTTTGTCTTGAACCATGAAAATTATATTATACTAGAGGCCAGGTGCACAAAAATTTGTGCACTCGGAGGGGTCCCTCAGCACGGCCTGTGCCCTCTCACAATCTGGGACCCCTCGGAAGATGTCCACCTTCTGGCTTAGGCCCGCTCCCCAGGGATCTGGGCCTAAGCTGGCAGTCAGACAACCCTCTGGCAGCCAGGGGGGATGTCCACTTGCCAGCAAGGAACAGGCCTAAGCTGTAGATGGACATCCTTAGCACTGCTGAGGAGGCAGGAGAGGCTCCCACCACCACTGCTGTACTGGCAGATGTCAGCCTGGCTTGTGGCTGAGCAAAGCTCCCCCTGTGGGAGTGCACTGACCATCATGGGACAGCTCCTGCATTGAGCATCTGCCTCCTGGTGGTCAGTGTGTGTCATAGTGACCAGTTATTCTCAGTCATTCTGCTGTTAGGGCCAATTTGCATATTACCCTTTTATTATATAAAATTATTATGTAGGATAGAGGCCTGGTACATGGATGCAGGCCGGCTGGTTTGCCCTGAAGGGTGTACCAGATCAGGGTGGGGGTCCTGCTGGGGTGCCTGGCCAGCCTGAGTGAGGGACTGAGGGCCATTTTCAGACTGCCACATCTCCTTCAGGGTGGGGGTCCCCCCCTTGGGGTGCTTGGCCAGCCTGGGTAAGGGGCTGACAGCTATTTGCAGGCTGGCCAGTGCCCCAGCAACCCAAGCTCCCAGCAAGGCTGGCTGGAAGCAGGTATCTGGGATTTATTTAACTTCTATAATTGAAACTTTGTAGCCTTAACCAGAGCCCAGGTCAGGTTGCTCCCAGCGCTTCCTTGAGCCCAAGATGGCTGGAAGCATATATCTGGGATTTATTTATCTTCTATAATTGAAACTTTGTTGCCTTAAGCAGAGGCCACAGCCAGCCAGAGCAGCGGGAAGCTTGGCTTCTTCCATCGCCAGGGCAACCAAGTCTCCTTCTTGCTCCAGGTCCGTGGCTGCCAGCCGCCATCTTGGTTGGGTTAATTGGCATATAGTCACTCTGATTGGCTGGTGGGCATGGCTTGGGTGTAGCAGAGTGATACCAATGTGCATGTTTCTCTTTTACTAGTGTAGATTCTCTTTGCCACTGAAAAGATGAAGTCATTTGATGCTGTAGTGATTATTTCTCCACTGGAATCACCTTTGGATCCAAAGCTGCTTCATAGCATTTTTCACTTCTGCATTATTAAGTATGTAGATTATAGATGTTATCATAGTATAATACAAAGCCACAGCTTTATCATTGGGAAAGGCGATCATGAGGCATAGATACACTGATATGTAGGGCACAAAGAATAAGATTAACATGATGTGAGACATGAGTGGAGAGGGCTTTGTGTCTTCCCTCCAAACTGTAGTTCTTTTGAGAATATAAGATGACAACATAGCGACCATCAAAAGGAAGAAGTTCAAAGGGACCAAGGGTAACAGTGTCCATGCAGACAAGCTTCAACAAAGGGAACAAATCACACATGAAATGATCTATGACAGTGGGGCCACAGAAGGGCAGCCAGACTGTGAAGAAAATCTGAATTCTTGCATGGACTAAGGCACCAGCCCAGGCCACTGCCACAAGAAAACTACACACTTGTTGGATCAGGATGGCGGTGTAGTGCAGGGGTTTGCCAATGGCCACATCATGGTCATAGGCCATCTCAGTGAGAAGCATAATCTCAACAGCACCAAAAAGAAGCTCAGTGAAGACTTAAGTGATACACCCTCTAAGAGAGATGAATTTTCTTACAGTAAGAGTATCAGCTAGCATTTTAGGGCTCGTGGAGAAAGAACAGTAGCCATCTCACTTAAGACATAAGTGGGACAGGAAGAAGTACATAGGGGATCCTAGGGCCCTACTGGTGCTAAAGGTAATCATAATGAGCAGGTTGCCTGTCCAGGTGACCAAGTAGACTATTAAAAACACAACAAAGGAAAATCTGAATCTCCATAATTTGAGTCAGTCACGGGGGAATGAATTGCTCCCATTATTCATCTTCTCCATCAATTCAGTTCAGGTGACAAGTGACTTTCTTTTTAGATACTATTTCTTAATGAATAAATATAGCCATGGAGTGTCTTGCTTTCTTAGATTTTCAGAAGACAAAAACAAATACAAAACCATATCAAGTGTTTCATTCACTTAATATAGATAACAATATAGGTGCTATTTTTTGTTTTTTACAATTACCTGATTTGTTTTAATTTTCTACAATACAATGTATAACAAAATCAAAAGAAAAATATTATGCATTGAGGTTTTTTTAAGTTATTATGTACTAATTTGAGAAAGAGAGGAAGGAAGAGAGAGGAAGAAAGAGAGATGGGGAGAGAGAGAGAGAGAGAGAGAGAGAGAGAGAGAGAGAGAGAGAGAGAGAGAGAGAGAGACTGTTGTCCCATTTATTCATGCATTCATTCATTGGTTGAATCTCCTATTTGCCATGCCTGGGGATCAAACCCTGAACCTTGGTGTATCTGGATGATGCTCTAACCAAGTGAGTTACCTGACCAAGGCTATGCATCAAGTTTTAAGAGTCAGCCTGGCCCTAACCGGTTTGGCTAAGTGGATAGAACATCGGCCTGCAAACTGATGGGTCTCAGGTTCAATTCTGGTCAAGGGCATATACCTTGGTTGTGGGCACATCCCCAGTGGTGGGGAGGCCTGGCTGGCATGGCTCAGTGGCTGAGTATCGACCTATGAACCAGGAGGTCACAATTCTATTCCCCATCAAGGCATATGCCCGGGTTGCTAGAGTCCCAGTGTGGGCTGTGCATGAGGCAGCCAATCAATGATTCTCTCTCATCACTGATATTTCTCTCTCTCTCCCTCTGCCTCCCTCTCTGAAGTTAATAAAAAAAATTTTAAGTTTTAAGAGTCAGTTAATGATGTGGACATATATGTGGCACACTCACAAATATACAAAGATGCATATATTTTACTCAAAAATTATTAGACATATTTACTAGTGAAAAATGCAATTGGTTCTATTAATTTAAGTCGTATAAAATGGGTCAAAGACATATAAGGATTCCCACATAAGCCTTACTTTCCCCTAGGGTTAGGGTTACAGGTGAAGAAACTGACAGAAAGGTGAAGGTATCAATACAGATATATCAGAAAGCCAGTAACCAGCAATGACCCATTTCCTAGATCATGTCCTTAACTGCTATTAACTTCCAAGCAATGATGATAGATGAGATAACCATAATAGTTACCATTTATTGAGTCAGGGACTATGCTGGACCCTAATATATATATTAGTTTACTGTCTATAACTAGTTCTGGCCCAGGGCAACCAGTTGAATTTCTCCCACAATGAGCAACAACTACACCTTCTCCAAAAGATTGGAATCCCAATGGGAACCAAGATCTCAATGTTACATAATAAGATTATTTAAACACCAATTTAATATTCTAGATTTATGCCTTTTAGCTTCTAAATATATTTCAAATTTCCAGGTAATTGATAAATACTAATATTTATTGATTAAGACACAATGACTTATGATGACAAGAGTGTGGAATGGGAGACAGTAAGTCTGGGTTCCAGTGCAAGCTTTAGCCCTG